>CM055824.1:593715-644126 GCA_029582265.1 Zoroaster sp. YZ-2022
ATATTTTAAGATAATAATCTGATTAAATCTACCTGATAAAACCGTGTAAGAGTGGTGACCTCTGACCCTTAAATTATGCATTTGAGCAACTCAAAACAAAGAGCGCCACCAGTGGTCAATGCATAAATAAAATCCACTTTGGAGACACAGATGAGAACTGAAGTAAAATATTTAGCAACTGGAGTACTTTAAGCAATTGAAGAGAAAGTAGAAATTAGGTACAAAAATAACTCAGTAAGCCTAGCTCCTTACACTAAACTTAAAATACAGCTCATATACCCATCTTGCAGCCAACTTAAATTAAGAGGTTGGATGATCCCAGAACAACACAAAAACCATTTTAATGGGTTTTTTATACAAGAATTAGTGGAAAATGACACCCTATTTGTTATGTTTTTCAAGATGGCGTCGGCGGCCATTTTGAATATTGCGCTCTAGCCGAAGTTCCCATCACATTTCAGAGGTACATAGGAGCTAATTTTCCTTTTAAATGGTTCCTGAAGTCAAATCCATCAAGAAAAAAAGGTAGCAAAAAATGGTCACGGATTCCAAAGATATGACCCTATTATAATAATACCACAACCGAACTTCAATTTGGATTTACACCTTGTTTTTTAACAACAAAATAAAACAATAGTCAACATGCATTGTTTGTATTTATCAATTGTTTGGAATTTAGGGAGGGTATCCATCAAAGATTCAAAATGAAAATTATTTTTTTCTTTTCAACTATTCTACACGCCATTGCCACGATAGTTCTGAAGTGTCATCTAAATTCTTGAGAGATCCTGAGTTAATTTATATCCGGACACGACATCTTATATGAAATATAAGACGACACCACATCGTGTCGCCTTAGCGACTGTGCACGGATCCCGGAAAGATCGGGATGTGTAAAGGACTCATCGCCTGTTCCTGGGTCGGTGAAGGAGGTACGGAGCTTCCTAGGATTGGCATCCTATTACAGGAGACGATTGAGGTATTCTCATCGGAAAGGGTTTTGCACCGTGTCACGGAGAAGAACAGGGAGTTTCACTGGAACGAAGAGAGCGTCAAGCCTCATTCGAGGAGTTGAAGAAACGCTCCACGGAGGCACCGACACTATGCGTACCCGGATCCAGATGGAAAATCTATCCTGGACACGGATGCCAGTCCAACTGGCATTGGGGAGTCCTATCACAGACAAAAGATGGCAAGAACATGTGGTTGCTTATACCAGCAAGGTGCTGGAAGAAGGCAGAACAGAACTACTGCGTATCAAGGAGAGAACTGCTTTGCAGTGGCTACCTTTCTGAAAACAGTTCCGTCCGGTGCCATTTATATGTGCAGGATAACCATAAGGACAGGATCACGGTGCCATAATCCTTTCGGTACCAAGACATCCAATTTTTCACCTTATGCCTTGGGCACGTTAACACTCATTTCTTTTCATGTCTACTTCTGCTTACTGTTATAGATTCTTGGCAAGTTTCATTGTATAGCGCCCTCACATGCGCTGATGCAATGCAAGGCAATTCTCTATTGTTAACATAGGTGTCATAATGAATTACTCCAGAGCCATGAAATCAACTTTATAATAAAATACCAATTATGTTGACCTACATTGTCGGAACACTGCTTATTGGGTTTATTAGTCCCTGTCACACCCATGGCGTATGGCTCGAATGTGCTAAACGCATGCGAAATATCGAAAATACGTTGGTGTACGTTGGGTTTACGCTGATATAAGTTAGGGGGTAAGTTGGGATACGTCGTTTACGTTAAGAGCACTCGTGATACGCCGTAGTAGCTTTGAACACGTCGAGCCTTTGAAAAATTATTGAGCATAACTAAAAATTTCTCGGCGTACTAACGTGTGCTTAATTACTGTTCTGCATAAGTTCCCGTAGCTCGTGGCATGTTAGACATACGTTGACATACGCCGACATACGTTAGAGTGCGGCCGTTATTCCGTAAGTTGGGTATACGTTGATGCACGTCGGCTGACGGGGAAACGTAACAGCCAACGTAGTGATAACGAGTTGATAATCGCATATGTGCCGTATGTCTAACCTATGCTCATGTATCTCCAACGAGTTCGACGTATTCTGACGTAATCCACCATGCACAACCTATGCCTGGCGATCGCAACGTATATAACGTGTTTGCCAGTACAGCTAGCGTATGTGCCGGCCAGCCAGCGAGCATTCGGCGTTTTGGGGAACTTATGGGGGTCGGCATATATATGGGTCCCTTTGAGTAACTCATCTCACTTCTTCATGGTCTGTCGTGCTGAACACATCAACCCATCATCAACCCATCATCATCAGAGAGCATGGCAGACATGCTACGAATACGTCAAGCATACGTTGGTCATACGTCGCATGTACGCTGTGATACGCTGTCATAAGTTTGTTATAAGTTAGGTGATACGCTATCAATACGTTATCGGTACGCTATGGAATACGTTAAATACGCTATGGATACACAAGCTATGGATACGCCAATTCCAACACCGATGTCGACTTTTCAGATGCAACCGTTGTAGTTGACGTTCTTGGACTCTGACAATTTTCGAGCTATTTTTTGTATACGTCGGCATGTCGTTCAGGCTATACGCCATGGTGCGGACAGGGCCTAAAGTGGCTGCGTGACTTCTTATACAGCGAAACCATTGTACAATTTTTAAATCTATTTTGTTTGAGCAAAAAGACTGAACGGGGGATCGGAACTTCTTCAGTTCCCCTCTCAATGTTGGAAAATCTGGGCTTGCGGTATGCGTGCATCACATCAACATTGGAAGGGGCGAGGGTGGAATTAAATGCAAATCACATGTATACAACCCAAAGAAGATTTGGGGCACAGACAGACTGTATTGGGTATGAAAAATTTCTCAAAACAGGGAACAACACATTACTGGCTTATTACACCTGTTTACAGATCATACGCGTCAGGTTCCTTTGCCCAGTACTGGCAAACAACACAGTCAGGTTTTGCTGGAGACATTTTTCCAGGATAAGTGTTGACATGGTAGGCCTGGAACCACATGGAAGTTGGGTTGCATGCTGCATAACGGGTTGTACCCCAGGTGGATAAAAGTCCCTTCGATGACCTTTTACCATAAAACCAAAATTTGGGAAAAGGTGATGGTTTGTAGGTATGGGTTTGTTACACCTTTGGTAGTACCCAGAAAAACAGATGTCAAGATTGTTTATGAAGTTTTCCCCACCACATTTCATTGTTCTGTGCGGATGAGGCAATACTGCCACAATTTGTGCTGCCAGATCAGTTCCTCCCATGTATTTATTGTAATCGCAAAATCACAGAAGGGTTTTTTTAATCTCAAGCATGTCCGGGTTTAAACTGTTTTTACCACGAATCTGCTTAGTGGGTGACACCGTACCCCTGCACTTGTCAAGAGAGTTACATCGCTTTGTGTCTGCCAGACGACGCAAAGTTGGCCTGCCTTTGTACAAAACCAGGGTCTCTGTTTTTTTTCATTGGGGAACTTTTTGGATGAGCAACAGAATTCCTTGTGTGGTGTAGAAGCGCACAGTTCCACAAAACTCCAAATCGTAGCTGTGATAACTTGGAGACCAGTTGTAGCAATTATCCATGAAAATGAATACACTTTGTGTTCCCAGTCCTTTCACTCATGATCCAGACAACCTGGCTCATGCATGAAGAACGGATGGATGGTGTGTTGCTGGTTGTGTGCTTAACAGTGGAGGTTGGAATGTTGTTGGTCGAGCAGGACCCTGTGAACATCTTCCGTTAACACGTATACCCGGGATTTCGGACTATTTAAAGAGAAGCATTTGAAGTCCCCACTTGTTGGCCTTTTGGGTAAGTACTGCTTTAAAGCTCAGTCGTTCTTAAACTTCACCATACTCTCGTCTTGTGAGAGGTTTCGTCCAGGGCTGTTTATTTTGAGAAAGGTTGGCAGTACAATGTCGAGTAAAGTGGGCATTACAGTGACCTCGATGGTAATATAGGTTAGATATGATTTATAAAAGTGGCAGAAAAATATTTTCCCAAAATGTGGTTGTTCCATACAGTTTGCGGTTTCAACCCATATCTTTATGGTTGAGCATTCCTAAGCTGGAATTGTGTATAAGGAAGTTTTAAGCACTCTTTTCTATTGTGCAAAACATGGCTTAGACATAATTTGTGCAATTGTCACGATTGCAATTATTTTCATTTATATTTCTCCTTTTGTCCATGCATCGCACAAAGTAATGTATTGTTTTACCCACCCACCACCAGCTTTGTAGATACCTGCAATCTTTTGTTTGTACTTTAACTTTTTGGGAAGATTCATGTTTTGTACACGAATCCAATAATGGACATTTTCCCCAGTAGTGGACCCTTGGCTGTTCAATGTCCACTATTTGAATGCGTATACAACCCCTTTGCTGGGTCAAATATTGTTAGACCCACTGGGTCAATTCTGACCCACCCTGGTCAATTTTCTTATCGGTGACGTCATGTCAGCAAATCAGCCACCTTATCAATAAAAGAAATACGCTCACGCAGGTTTCATATTTTCCAACCGCTGGTTTTTTAACTACGACATGCTGTCATTGAAAAAATCAAGCTCACAATTAATGGAAGTGGTCTTCATTACTTTGTTTCATTTGAAGGTATGTAAACTTTCACATTTATTATACATGTATGTTTGTTTTAGTATACAGATAATGACTATACAAGTCCATGGTTAACGTTAACATTAGGTGCAGCAGGTCATGTGCTGGCTATGTAAATTAAATGCGTATGTGTGGTTGACTGTATGTGTATGCGTTATTAGACAGGGCTAAACCCATTGTCATTGTTCTGTACAATGCAATGGATGGAGGTCATCATGATATGGGACATGATATGTTTGCTGTTTTATTAACAAAACACACACACACGGGGGATGTTACAGTACTACTATTGTAGGCAATTTGGCTAGTAGTGTCAGTATTTTGTGTCGGTCTCAGGTGGTGGTTGCTGCACTGCAGTTTATACTGGCAATTTTCTTATTTTAACCAAATTAGCCTGAAAACTACCCACCTTTATTGAGATAAGAAATGTCACATCATGGAGGGAAGGAAGAGGTCACATGGTTCGCCCTAATGCCTAACTTAAAAGGCATTTTTCTTAAGTTGCATAATTTTTTTCCTGATAACAACACGAGGCGTTGCTGACTTATGTGTGTTTTGTTAGCATGACTCATTATTCTTCATCCCTCTTTGAAAACTTCTTTACATGTAATTTTGTTTTTACATGATATGTTTATATTTCAGATCAACGGTTGATCATGCTTGCTATGACATCGTGGTCAACCCATCTACAGTTTACACTACTTAAGGGTCGGGTCAGATGATGAACATCATGTAAGTTTTTCTGTACCAAACAATTATTTATAAATTGTTGATGAACCATGCCTCCCCACAGCAGAAAAAGAGAAAAACAGGAACATGGGCAGATTAAGGTGGAAAACTAATATTGGCTTTAAGGCTGTGTGTTTTGGTTTATATTTCAGGAACCGATACCCAAAAAGGGGAATTTTCGACACCCGTAAATAATGTAACAAAAAACTCCGGAATGTTAAATAAACCCAATATGAACATAAGTTTTCTTTGTTTAATTAGAGTCATAATAAGTGGACTTATTGTAATACTTTTTCCTGCTCCCAATATTAAAAAATGACTTCGAACACAAAAAAATGTTAACAAAAAATTGGGAGATTCTCCATTTGTGTGGCTTAAAATGTTTAGCCACCAAGTCATTTATTGACGGGTAAGGATGTGACTGTTAATAACCTATTGTATTTTTAAAGTATTCCTGGAATCTGTGACAAATCCCATAGCATAAAATTATTTAAGCACACAGGCATAGTACTAATGGTGCAATCTACAAATTTGTAAAAGATGTTGTCGTTCAATTTCCCTAGCATGCATTGGAGGGTGCTTAAAAATGTTTATTGTTTCTTTACATTGAATAAGGATTAATTAGGCCATCATTTTGTAAGCCTTGTGAATTTCAGGCATGTATCATCACCATCTAAGCTGAGATTGTATTAACAGAATCTTAATTATGAATAACAATTTAGAATTCCACTTCTAGAAAAAACTTCAACATTATATACATTGGTATCGGTATATATTGAATATACATGTATTCATTATATAAATTCGTATGTCATTGTATACGTTTCTCCATCATATCGTAACTAGACACAAGTATTAAAACCCTTCACACTTTTAAACAAATTTTGCCACCCTTTTTTTCTCCAGATTGGGAACTATTGAACCCTTTGTCATACAAATGTGTCACACAAACAGCTACTTAGGCATTGCCATGAGGTGTGTCAGAGTCTGTATAACTTTTGTAATCCAATGGCCAAAGAGTTGAAAGTTTATTACCAAAAGGAGTTAATGTATGTTTCAAATTTAATTTAGAGGACCTTATCCTATATCTGTGGGCAGTCTGCACCCTTCATGGAATTGTTTTTCAGGACCTTAAGACACATCTAGGTTACATGTATTTTTTTAACATGTTAGAAAACAATGATAGTACTGAGGAATCTTTTTGACTGGACCCAAAATCCCCACAAGTGTGTGGTGTTATTATAAACAATATCTGTTAAGGGATCTAGTAAAATGTATATTGCTGATCAGAACCTCAAATATGTAAACACAGTAAACATCCCAATCTTCATTGTGCCATGTGTCAGCCTTTGGTACACATTTTCCGCCAGATTACCCAATTAAAGTCTATAGTTATTTTATGCAAGTACTGGGATAGTTCAACCTAAGTACTGGACCATCAATTCCATAAACACAAAATTGGTGTAAAGATATTAAAGGGACAGTGCTGCTGTCGCCGATCAGAGCAGATTCTCTACAGGGCATGGGAATCGTTATCTCTAGTTAAAAGATGAACACAGTGTCTGAAAATTACTGGCTCATTTATGCAGCAAAGGAATATGACCTACTGGGCGTGAGATTATTTTCAGTCACCGAGCACGCATTGAACTTGACCCGATGATGATACGAACCAAACCAGTCCGCATAAATATAAAAAAAAAACAAAAAACAGAAAATTTTTTTTGGTTTATTTTTTTGATTTTGTTTTTGGGCCCCAGCGAAAGGGCGGCTTCAGCAAAAAGGTTTTTTTGGAAGACATGGTTTTTTTTTATCTTCATTTAAAAAGACGGAAAATTTTCCGGGGGTCAACATTAACCTGACCTGTTAGTTCGTTGGGATATGATTCATCTTTCCCGGGTTGGCTCCC
The DNA here is from genome assembly GCA_029582265.1 of Zoroaster sp. YZ-2022. Lineage (NCBI taxonomy): Eukaryota > Metazoa > Echinodermata > Asteroidea > Forcipulatida > Zoroasteridae > Zoroaster > Zoroaster sp. YZ-2022. The sequence continues at coordinate 600,976 of CM055824.1, forward strand.
ACGTAAAGCACAGATTATTTGATTCCTGTTTTCCGGGGTCAAATAATCTGATTCAACTTGTTGGGGGTCATCCTGACCTTGTCATCATATTCAACCTGGTACAATACTGACCCATTGTGGGGGTCAAATCTGACCTGGAGTTTTTAGAGTGTACCACTCCCTCCACCCCCACCCACTCCTCCTCGATCCAATTCCCCACTTCCTTCCATTCCTGACTACCATGTGTCAAAAATAATCCCAAATCAGTCATAATTATAATAGGGACTGTCTCTACGCCCAATGCATGGGAGATAACGGGTCACAGGAACAACTGAACGGCCATTCACGCGAATTGAACTTCTTCACCGGCTGCCCAGGCTGGTTGTAATTTACAATGGAGTGTATTGGACTGACTTCCAAGAAATATTGATTTAAAATAAAATCTGAGATAAGTACACGCAGTAATGGCATATATGTTGTTACACTCCAAACCTTGCCAATAAATAAATCAACGTTAAATCTATTTGCCGCGACTTGCCACAGTTTAAGTTTTTATTCAAAGAGGCTACCATCAACCACCCGAATAACGCAAACTATAAGCAAACCCGGATTTGTCATTAAACAGCATTTGATAAAGACAAAAACACAAAACCCATGAGATACCCAAAACCCGGGAGAAAAACCAGCTGGGGACCACCCATACCAGCGTACCCAAGATTCCTATAACCCAGACTTGGCACCACTAACCCCAATGGGGAGAAGCATAAAAAACATACATTTAAATGTTGACAAATAACAAACAGTATATAATTTATGGTAAACATATGCTAATGGTTGTCAGCAGTTAATCATATGAATCAATATATTATGAATCAACCAAATGTTCATGTCCCCACCCAGAAGCTGTGGTTCGAACAGCCTGGAGGGGAGATCCTGGCACTATGAACACTTGATAACGTAAAATAATGGAGACCAAAATTTATTATTAAGTTTAAATTTTTTCTAGGACTGCAGTAACTGTTAATTGCCAAACTGCTGCACCAAAAAAGTGGAAGTTACCGTGCTATTCCGCCCAAACCTGCCAAAACCCAACAGCACAATCCCAACTGGTGGTGGTGAAAAGGGGCTGGAGGAGGGAACCAAAACCGCTAACCCCCAAAAACTACATGGAGTTGAAAAGCACAACAAGGAGCTGTGACAAGAATGCCCCAAACCGCACTGGTTGTTTAGACACCAAGCGCCAAACCTTACAGCGCGCGCAACCTGATTTTTAAGAACCTCCACCAAAGTTTGCCACCAGACAAACTATTGGTGATGCCTAAAAGCGGGAAACTTCCTCTGCCTACGCCCTGATTGGCTGTGCCATGATCCACCCCTGGGCATATAAAAGGCTTGGACGTGGAAAAATAGCCCAGCGCTCGCTGCTGGCTAACGAGTGCACAACAATATGCATGCCCATTGAGAAAAACCCGATCCGTATTGTAAGTTGGTGTATAACGCATTGATCACTGTGATAAAAATGATTTACAAAAGGGAGAGGGAAATACAGAAACATAATACATCTGGCCAGCAAATTGTGGCAAAACGTTTATTGAATCCATTAAATAACATATTTTAAACCTTCTCACCAATCCAGTGACAGGCTGTTTAAGGCTGGAGCAGGAAATATGAGGTTGTAAGTGTTTCTAAACGATTTTCGTTGGACCCCGCACGTATTGCCTCAATGATATGCTGCTTTGATTAGAAGGTAAACAGTCCATTTACCAGCACCCAAGAGTCATTATGCAAGAGATCTAACTTTGATAAGGATTAGCTCCCATATTTTGCACTGGAAAGCAAGTCTCTTTGCTTCATATTTAGTGTGGGCTCTTGGTAGATGAACGTGAGACCGAGATGATGTCTGTTAGTGGGAACACCACATTTTCATATCAAATTTCCAAAATACAACCAAAGGATATAGCGGTCCATTTTGCTTGCACATTTCCATACTGGATAATATTAATGAGGGTGATTTTAAATGAGGGCCCAATGCAATCATTAGGTTTATAAATGACTTCATTGAAAGCTAAATTGCTAAAATTGGTCACCCTCATGACCAAAGTATGTAGTAGGCTAGTAATTATTGTGAGTTGCACCACCACCAGGTCACAAACTGATACAATTGCATACCTGCTGATTCCTGCTCCACATTAACACATATATTGTGTAAAATAAAACAAAAATCTTGTTGAAAAAATAAGGGATGTTTCGGCCTATTGCCGAAACAGCTAATGACTCATTATACCCTAGTGGCCACACAAATTTTTAAATATCCCAAATCATAATTATTTCAAACCAGTACTAATTTTAAGGTTTCGTTTTGTTTAAATAGAATTACATGGGTCATTCCATATGAATCCTCACCCAGAGGTCCTGTGATGACTAACTCAGATTTTTACAACAAATTCTGTGTAAAGCACCTTTTATGTCGCGGTGTTACGTTTTAAACAGTTACCCAATATTCTGAGTACTTCGAGATACATGAGCAAGTTGGAACGCACTAGAGGATTTTTGTGCTGGAAGGTGGCATGGCACCCTAGCTTTGGAGTGGCTACATCTCAGAAAACCATTAGAGGATGAGAGCGAGAATGTTGGGTATGTGTTTATATAATATAAGTGAAAGGGTTTCTGCTGAGCTCATATGGAATGACTCGTATTGGAAATTTTTAACAATTGTACTAGAATCATTAAAAGTATTTCTACAAATCAACTAAAACAATTTATTGATAAAAAACACTCCCCCTGTATTGTCAATGAGTTTAATTTAAACATAAAATACCAGAACAAAACATTGTTCAAAGGCTTCAACAATAAATTGCATCTTTTAATGAATGATTGAAAATGACCACTTTTTCATTTGTCGACTTACAAAGGCTTTATGTATGTGCACATGTCCAAATGCGTTGTCATTTGTGGAGTCCTCATACAAGCAGAGATAAGAACAATTAGCTCGCAGTTTTAGGACTCGGTCTGCACAATATAAAATGTTCTCACCACAACAAGGCGGTTTAAAAGGTAGTACACACCATTTGCTTTTGTACTAAAAGATGGGTTAGGGATTTATATTTTATAGTAAACATTGCACGTTGACCTGTTTTAAAGTTTTGTGTACATAGATTCTGAAAACCAAGATAAATGCTGTTCTGCAGTCTTGTGGGCTTGGTGTGGCTCGTGTGTCTGAAAATGGTTTTTTCCAACGACGCCGGCCGGCAATCGTTGAAATTGATACAAATTTGCCAGCACACCATGTGCCGTTATTTCACAAGATGCTTGAGACTGTTATTCACTCTACAGTCAAGTATGGTCAATAATTACTAGTTTTGTTTTTGATGTTTGCAAATGGTATACTACACCGTGCGCGATGAGTAACATACACCCCAACCAAAAACAAAGCTCTCTGCCCCCCTTAACATTGCCCGGATTCAAAAATTGCTCGAGAACCTCGTGGGCAAACACCATTATCCAATGTGTTGCATCTCTTTTAGATTGTGATGAGAAAGTGGGACCACCACGTTATTTAAATGATGTTTGAACACTTATTTAGCCTCACTAGAACTTTGAAGAACATGATAGTTTATGCATCACCCGCAAGGGGAGAAAGAAAATAAACAATATGGGTGTGAACTTCAGTTACTTACTTCATGATCTTAAAAAATTCGATTTCAAATCTTGTTGTTCATCTTTCTCCCCGTGTGTGGTGTGCAGCACTGTCATGTTCTTCAAAGTTCAGTGAACAAAGGAATGTTCAAATGTAATGTTTAGTTACATTGGTCCACTTTCTCTCATGCGATACGCGTATTGCAACTTTTTCAGCATCCTTGACATAAATTGTTTAGTGTTTCTCAGTTGACAGGTTATTTGACCGAAAAGTGCTCATGTAGATTTTGTTCCTGTTCAAAGTATAAAGACCCTTTTTTCTAAGAAAAATACAACACACTATTTGTTTAGTACCAGTACTAGTAAAAGCTTATGCAATGCTCCTTGATATTAAATATTAAAAATTTATCATATTACTAGTTTCCCGGATCATAGATTGCAGTTATGGTGTACTGGTAATCAACAGTTTTTTTCCCTTTGTTTGGACTCACCTATATTTATTTCAATAAAGGGAAAAAATAAAATATAAAAGTACAATTTAAATGCACTAATAAATGACTTGTTCCATCGAAACCAGAAATGTTTCGCGCAGGCTGATTTTAAAATAGCACCGGATAAAACAAAACAAGGAAAATTTAGCACTTGTTTAGAAGTTTTTTGGGTGATTTAGCATATTATCCTTTTCACCCTATTATTATTTTATTTTGCCAGAACAAAATCAGTCAAATGGTAAAATGTGTGTCTCTCTGATAAACCATAAAACAACCAAAATGCTCACAATTTTAAATGTAAGTTTTTATCTCAAAAAGGGTTTTCCTTTAGCTGAACCGAAAGTCCACTGTACTAAAATTAACATATAACAATAATTAGTGGTGTCAAATTAAAGTTAAACGTGTCCTTTCCCATCTATACCAAAAACTCAATTTCACCAAAATATGACTTGAGCTCGTTTTAGAGAACAGGTCACAAATGTGGAGATGTAAAACAGAAATGAAAACAAATGAAAACAAATAGTTTCTTTTAATGTGCACCAAAACCGTGGTGTGATTTAAGTTTATTTCATGCAGTGTTTATTTCTAGCACAAAATACACACAAAAAGTTGTACTTAGAAAAACAAGCACCAAATCACCAAGCTCTTTTTGCACTCATAGAATACCCTAACATCATTTCAGCAGAGATGCAAGTAATTTTAGTGATAAATAAGCACTTGCAATATGCATAGTAAATGATGATACGAGAAAGCTCTGTGGCAATCACATCGTACATCTTCACAGTTAGGTGTTCTTAAAAGAACCACTTGGTTGAAAACCAAACGGTTCTTTAAGAACCTACAAAACTCAATAAAAGAGATAATAGTCGCATGGTGCCACCTATGGTTAGATTTTCAAAATTGTAAATAACTTGTTTATCCTATTTTTCCCCCATGGGGTTTGCAGCATACGCGACTCTATGGGCTGCGTCTCGAGGTGGGGACACGGTTTCTTTGTGAGGTAATTAAGAGAAATTATGCAGTGTACGCACTGCCCAAATTTATCAGGAAGCTAATGTTTAAAAACGCATGAACCTTTCAAATGTCTTAAATACCCAAGGAGAAAGGTTTATTAACATGTAATTAATAAAATTGAGTCAATTATTTGTTTAGGGACACACAAAATGTCAATACATGGCTTGTGTAAACCTTGTGGAATTAACCAACTGAATGGAAGGCTCATTATATCAAGTAAATGCAATCAACAATTCCTCATCAGCACTACCTAGTTTGAAGTTACATTTCTTTAAAGGATTTTTTTTTTTTTTTTTTTTTTTGTTAACACAAGCGATATTTGTCTTGAACGTCAATGAGTCAAGTATGTAAAAATAATGAATAATAATTATCACAAAACAATGCACTATAACACAGTAGCTAAATCAGCTGTTTGTTAACCCTTTTCAGTACCAGCCACTTCTGTAAGGCAGTACCCTCCCTTACAAAACAGTGCTCTTTAAATTAATACAAAGCCCAAAAGTTACGCTACCAGAAGGAATATTCTTCCTCGTAGGCATCATTAACTCAGTATTTACCACACAATTAACATAAACTATCTTTTTACGGGCAAATGACCGAGTCTCGAGGTCAGTTGGGTTACAGTGATGTCCATGATGCATTACGAATTAATCTCTATACTCCTAGTCTACAATACATGAATGTGAAAGATGGCCGCAGGAGATAAAAGGTCTAATGACAACTATATATATATCAGTGGTGTAGCCAGGATTTTCAGAGTCGGGGACATTTTAGAGGTAACTTACCGACACAAAAACTCAAATGAACCAACAAAAATTATGTGTCATCAGAAATAATAAGTTTGAAGAATTTACACACAGACACAATCGGCTACCACCATGACATGTATCCATTTACCGCAGTATCAGTTATTCTGCACCTTTACTAAGTAAGTAGCAAGGATTTATTTATTTTCATTTTTGTGTAAGTTAGTACACCGCTTTTTCTTAGCCATATTTCATTGAGCTAGTTATGTTTTTTTTGTTTGTCTGAAAAGATAAAATCAATGATAACAGCTGAAGTTGTTATAGTAACAAGCCAGCCAAAGTAATGCCATCATGTGTGAATGGAAACACTGAACCATTTTGTAAGTGTTGTTCATTGAATAAAAAATAAAATGAATACAGAACTAGCAGGAATATGACACCACACTTACACTATATAAATGTGAGGGGGGGGGACCAATTTTGTAACTGAAAACAAATTATTACAGTACTAGCTATTTAGGGAAATTCTTTTTAAATTTAATAACTCTCTCTGTGTACTGTTTAGGTATTGTAATTGTTTTACACACACACCCATATTAAACCTCTCAATACATGTAAATGTATTGCCCTGCCCTAGAAAGTTAAGACAAGTTATAACATGTATTATAACATACATGTTAGAAATGTTAGAAACCAAAAAATATAGAAATAATTATCTGAATAGCACTAATATTTATCAATGAAGTTTGATATTTTTTTCCTTAAAAGATTTTATTTATTTTTATAAATAAAATCTTTTAAGGAAAACAATAATAAACATAAGCGACGATGATGTATTTATATAATTGTCAAATTAGCAATAGTACAGCCACATTATAAAACTTCTAAAATTGGACAGTCTGAATAAAATATTTAATTAATCTGGCAAAACAGATTGGAATTGGAATTTGTCACTGTGTGATTAACTTCAGAAGGGGGGTGTAATTACTCACAAAGAAACCGAGAGAATGATGACAATTCTTTTATCTGAAAGTTAAAGGGAGAGTATCGTCAGGATCAACAGTGATAGTTTTAGATAACTTTAGGTGACTGGAAACAATACCCACATACGATAAGGTCATTATTACCATTATCTGCTGCATAAAACCAGTAATTTTTAACAATGCGTTCATCTCAAACTAGACAATGATTCCTCGTCGCCCTGGTTAAAAAGTCTTCTGATCAAAGTTGATATCAGTTCTTTAAGTATTTATAGTGCAGTAATGAATGGAATAATTCATACAATAAATTACATGTATTTAAATTAGTTCACTTATTCCTATTTTCTGGAACAAATTATTTTAAACTTTCACAATTGCATGAAAATACAGTTCTCGGATCAAATAGGCGGGCAGTGTAGCCATTGATCATGTGCAAAAAGATGAATAAAAGCAATGAGCTTTATTACAGCAGTCACCAAATGGAAACAAATTTCGAATTGCAAGGGGAAAATATTGAACATAAAGTTGTCAAAACACATAGATCGGCATCATATTTTGCAACTAGCTATTTTAGGCGTATATGAACATCCCTTTATATTGTCTAGGGTCCACAAAATTGTGCGGGCGGAAATCCATGATGTGGTGACAGAAGTGGCAATTGTGTGTTGAACATCCCCAGGTAGCTCCCAACAACCCTTCTTCACTACTTGCTGATAACCATCATGGTGATATTTCTGCAATATGACATGAAATTAATAAAAACATACTTAGTGAAAACAGCTGTAATAAAATTAAAATTTTGATGTCAACATATCAATTATTTTTAACAATTTTAATATTACAAACAATACACTTACTGGTCAAGTGTCCATTTAATTGCATCTCTGGATAGCCTGATACTCGATGGAGATATGTATTTCCCAAGAACACTGGGTGGAGAGGCAGATGGCTTCAACCTAATCATGCAAAGCTAATCAGGATTTGGGAGTTGGGGTCCTCCCATATTCATATCTAGTGCTGTTATATTTTTGTGAAGTCTTTTGTATTTCTTTAGCCTGAGGTCCTATTTCACAATAATGGCTGGACACACAGTAACCACAGGATTAATACAGACGCTGTGAAAAGACAAAAATATCTGTATGAGCAGTATGCACAGGGTAAACATTGGGGTAGTAAGGAGTGGGAGGTGGATCATTGAGTTGCACACCCCATCCCCCAAAAATATATACTTCGTTTTTGTCAACCCGTACTTTTACCAAGTCGTAATCATGCCAGCTCGTACATAATTTTTTTAAAAGAAAGTTGAACACAGACGATATGCAAGTTCAAATGTTCAGTACTTTTTGAAATTAAAAAAAATGAAAATTAAATAAGTGATGGTCTTTCTGGGTTGACTTGGTTGACTTTCAGTTGACTGGAGTAATGGTTGACTTAATTGGTTTATACGAGAGTTAATTTGGGTAAGATTTTTTGTGGGCATGAGTTGACCCTGGATACAAGATAACTTGGGTGGGTAATAACTGACGATGGGTGTAAGGCAAAGAACAGCCACAGGAGCAATTAATCCCCCCCCCAGCTTAAAATCCAGTGACACCGTCACCACTGCAAAATCCTACCCAATTAAGACAACAATTTATTTGTGAAAACAATTTGAGTTGTTTTACTTTGTATTCTCTTTTCTTACGTTCGCCCCGTGTCACTGCCCAACTTTGCTCACAAACAATCCTCTTTAAAATGATGGGACATGTACATTTGCTAATCTAAATATATAATTGTCGTTAAACTGACTTAAAACCCATATCACCCAGCTTCTGTCCGAGATTCAGTTAAAATGGAATATGGCGTTACATATATATATATGGGGAAAAAACTCACGGGTCACGACACAGCAAAATAATTGTAGATCAAATCAAAATTTCTTCTGTTCTGATTGTTTAATTACCACCAAACACGAATTAAATAGGGTGGTCCCATGAGGCAATCCCTCTTACAAAATTGCGCTATTTACCAGGTAAGAATAACGTCTGCTGTCTAATACCCGCTAAACTTAAGGATTTACTATATAATGGGCAATAATCAAAATGACAACCCTAGATCCCTGATCAATTATCGAGTGTTGCCCTAAGGTTGCCTGGAGGATTTATATCCCAAGGAAGTTCGTACGTATAAGTTCGTTCCCGGCAGTTCCAGCTCGTATAAATGAACAGTTAGATCCCACCTGTGGGTTTCAAGATGGATGTCACACTCTGGTGAATCATGCTTGCTGAGCCATTATGTTCCTCGTGCGTGTAACACGGTAGCCGCCTGGTAATCCAAAGGAAGCCTTTTGTGTGATCACCCAGAGCTGTTCCAACCCTGGGTTACGCCGGATATGGTAGTCCTGTTCACTTTGGCTTTTGGCAGAGACGAGAAACCGAGAGCCTCACGGCCTTCTCGCCTCGGTCGATCATCTCTCCAAACATCATAACCAAATCAAATTAAGTATCTTTTACAAAAGACATATTATAATAGTTCTCGTACGTGTTCTGCTAGTGAGCTATGTTAAGTGTAATGTATGCGTTCGTTAGTCTCCATTATAAGCAACGCATTACATAGGATGACCCCTTCAAAAAGTCGTATCGTTTACGCTAAAAGGTATATACCAGTTTACTTATTTACAAATGACATGAGCTCTTACATGTTCTGCAATATCTATGATTTAAAAGAAAACAAACACATTCTATGGGGTAGATGTAAACCAATTTCTCCTATAATTAACGGCGGTAATTAAACAAGCTACATTAAAAGGTATTTACATAAAAGTACATGTACTTACAATCAGTATGTCTTGCCTAGCAAAAATAGCAATCGAGGAGATTCGTCCGAGCTTTCTCACAGCAAAATTTGCAGAGCAAAATATCATGTTTTAATTGCCGTTCAAGAATTGTCGTAATTTCGCATTTTTTTTACGCCGGATTTCTAAACATAAAAATCACTAATATCCTTCAATCTGAGATATGCTCTGGAACCGGCTACTGCTCGTATACCAAATCTAGAATTCCTGAATCTGGCCCCGCCTAGGCCAAAACAACAAAGCTCGCTCTGAGTATATCGTGTCGTTCATACCCAGCATGCCCTACGCGCAGAGCACATGATGCAACACCTATTCAAACTCCACAAAAAAAGAAAGAAAACCAATCCTTTAACCTCACCACTTGGACCACTTTGACCACGACCATTCAACCTTGCGAGACACACATGCTGACTTTACTGCAAATTAGACTTGAATTACTAGTCCATGGTTACACAAAATAAAAATAAAAGGACATCGTGAGTTGCATGTACTTATTAATTATATTAGTGTACAAATACTTTCCCCACATCCACCGCCATCCCCATTATATGGAAATGGCTCTAGTCCACTGGGACCCATTAGTTTTCAAAAAACATCCGTGCTCGGTGCACTCATGTGCGTCCTTCCGGCCGTTCCACAGAGCTTATCTTTTCTGGCGGAAAACCGGTGAAAGTTCTTCATATGTGGTAGTCGACTGTAGGCTCACATATATAATGTACTGAACATACAAGTGGCTACGTATGTCAATATCATACGCGTTACAAGTTCAAACAATCACTGGCTCACGGCTTGGCGCAGCAGTCATTGGGTATATTATTTTCAGTCACTGGGTTCATCTAAAACTACCTGTTTGGGATACAATGCCCGCGAAGCCAGTCATTATAATCGCTGACGATAGCTTCCCCTTTTTATACATCATCAACTATTTTGAAAACAATCACGACATCATCGTTAAATAAGGGTAGTAGTATGGTCTAATGCCGGAGGGAAGCCACAAGCAATCAAAGATATTTTGATACGTATTTTTAAAAAAAAGAGTATTTGGTATGGTAAAACCCTCATCAAAAAATCAGAAGGGGTTTTAGCGTGTAGTTTTTTAAAATTAACATCACGATTAAAAAATTAACACTTCATCATCACGGATTTTAAAAATTAACATCATCATCACGATTAAAATTAACATCATCATCACGATTGGAAAATTAACATCATCATCAATACGATTAAAAATTAACATCATCATCACGATTAAAAATTAACATCACCATCACGATTAAAAAATTCAACATCATCATCACCGGGATTAAAATTAACATCATCATCACGATTAAAAATTAACATCATCATCACGTGATTAAAAATTAACATCATCATCACGATGATAAAAAATTAACATCATCATCACGATTAAAATTAACATCATCAATCACGATGATAAAAAGTGACTTTAAAAGTGAGATAATGAATTAATATTATATTGTTTATCAATAAAGATGCCTACACCGTCAAATGGAACTTGGAAGAATTGAAAATTTTTGCTCAACAGAAACAAATTCGAATAATTTTAAATGGCATCGAGTTATAAAACGTTCTTATTACAAAGCCATTGAAAAAGTATCTAAACTAAAAATCATAGACAAAAAACCATTATATGAATCAAATTTATGGAACTACGAGGACGCGTAGCAGTAGAATATTGAAATGCCGTTACACGGCTCGGGAGCGAAATCTAAAGGTTGATTAAAAAGACTACATTAACGCTATTAATAGGTTTTAGGTAGAGAAAACTGTTGAAATTTAAACCACCAACTCAATGGTGTCGGTTATTTACGTCAACATTTAATGATTGTTCCAGTTGAATCAGAAGTAAAGAAGAAGATTTACATATTTTTGGAGAGCTGTAACCCAAATCCATTATCGCCGAGTTAAAATGACTTGAACGATTTTAAAGGTTAAAGTTTTATGATTTATATACGAATTAAAATTACAAAAACAAACAGCGTGGAGTGAAGCTGAACCAAATATTCATAATGGTGGACAAGTTTTTTATTAAATTCTAAACGATATCGATAATATATTAGATACATGATCACTGGCCAAATTCAAGAGACTTTAGAAAGATATACCAAGAAGGTGTGATGGGAAATAGATAGAATCGTTTCTAATGAACGTTAGAATTAGCAAGTTTCAGCCTCTGAATGATGAGCGATGGCTGGGGACACGTTCAACATTTCAAACGGCGATCGATTGAGTGGAACAAATGCACCCCGAATCACCAATTTCTACAGATTATCAAGTAAATATATAAAAAGTAGCGCTAACAAGAACCCGTTGGATGTACTATATTTAAAAAGTGACATAGAAAGAGGCTTTAAAAAGGAGATAATAAAATTAATATTATATTGTTGTATAATAAAGATGACTAATTTTTGCGAATGGTTTTTAAGTTGGTAAACAGACAAGTGTTGTATTCCAACCATAGTAAGAATACGATATATTGTGATTTACAAATGGATGGGTCATTAGTGGAAAAGTATTTCATTATGTAAAATATAAAAAAGTGGACAAAAAAAAGTAAAGGCGGGTTTGTGTACGAAAATGCGCAAAAGATTACGAGAATAAACCTTATTATCATTTTAAAGCTGTAGAAGGAAAAGCTAGACGTTGTTACAATAGAGTGGATGAAAGAATTGTTGAAAGATAAATTACATCGCTAGGCGTACGGAGGGGAGGTCTATCGACGCGACATCGTTCGCTTACTTCGCGAAGCGCGTGTTTCTTTTGCTGACACGAAGGTAATAGTTTCTTTTATTTATCGTCAAAGCTACTTTAAACTCAAAAGTTTTTCTATAAGAATTTTTTTTTTCTTTTCAGCATTTACGTAAGCGAAGCGACATCAGAGTTTACTTGTGTCAAGCGTTCACCTCGCGCCATTACGGATTTCTTTCTTCATTTTATAATATTTTTCTCGCCTTTCAGTCACGAGCAGCACAAATTCTTCTTGGTTGATGTGGACCGTCTTCAAAGCTTTACTAACGTGGTTTTCAATCGTGTTGAGTTTACTCATCACTAAAATTGTATTTCATCGTGTGTTTTTAGCTTTTTATACAATTTATTTTTAGTGTAAATACAGAGCTAAAGCTAAGACGCCCAAACCCAAAGCTAAACCTTCTAAAGCTAATCCGCAACGGGTGATGATGCGACCGTAAGGGATACTTGAAGCTATTCCGATGGATCCTGCCCAATATACAGCCCAATTCTGTGAGAGTTTCTGCGTTGTTACAAGCGTTTATGATTTTATTATATTTTTATACATAATCTCTCACGTTCGTTTATTTCTGATCTGTAATTTTTTCGAATATCGTAACTGTTTGCGTGTAATCAGAAATAAGTTTTTAAAGCGTCATTCGTCAAAGGTGGTAAATTTGGATACAGTACGTTCGTTGACTTGTATAGGCACGCTCATTTTTATTAATAGAAAAAGATTTTTAATCTTTTAGGAAAGTATAAAATTGGAAATTTTTAAGTAAACCTTCATAGCATATTCCTGAGGTCAAAGAACCAAAAAAAAAGTAGATTTTAAATAGAATTTAGTATGACTTATATAACGATTTGAAAGGAAAACATACCATACATTCTGGTACAAATAACTCGGTTCTATTTGTAAAAGTAAAATCTCCACTTGGTAACTCAATTCTGATGATCTCCACGATAATCTTCATCAAAATCGTTCGGTTTTACTACAGAATAAACATTGTTTTCACCTCTAAGGACTCTGTTGGGTAAATAGTGAATAAAATAATAAATCATCAACAAAAAAACTAAGTTGTTTCTGAAACAGTTGCATTTCAAAGCTTAAATCGTCTAAATATCTCAAAAGAAGTTAATATATACATTCTTCCTCCAAGCTCACTGGGGGATATATATCCTGTTTCTTCAAACACAATTTTTTTTTTTTTTTTTTTTCACTTTTTTGACTACTGCTCGTTGTTCGCTTCATGTCAGATATGACTCGGTCCGTAAATACTGCCATATTTATATTATAAATTATTTAATTAGATGGTAAACTGTAATTTTTATATTGAAACAGATTTTGAATTTAGCGAACCAAAAAAACTTCGCTGCCTAACAAAAAACTTTTTCTAACGTTTCGTATTTTAAAAACACATTTCGTATTTTAAATGTTGAATTTCATCATCGAGAAAATGAAATTTTTCTAATCTCGTTGCGGAGAAGGAATATAATAAATGTTGGGAGCGTAATCAAAAGCGTCGTTGAATGCGTGACGAAACTACTCAGTTTTAATAAACCGTGAAAGAAATACTACAGTACGTGGGCGCGGTCGTAAACAAGAAAAAGGGTTGTTTAAAACGTATCGTGCCATCCGAGTATAACGTCGATCGACTTTTCGATTAAAATTAATCGCTGTAAAATTTCATCTCTGTTTAGATATCCGTGATGTTCGTAAATTTGCACCTTTTCGCTTCCATCGCCAGCGATCGTTCTAATATTCGTTGCACGCTTCCACGTAAGCGCTGACTGCGGTCCATGTAAATACTCGCCATACTTGTTATATGCTCAACATTTAAAATAATGGGGAAACCGTGATTATGCATATCTCTACTCTCTTTTGCTATTCTCTAACTTCGAAAACTCAACCCGTTAAAAAGTTCCGAGTTGTAATTTTTTTGCTAATGGATTTGTGAGTATTGCATGAACATGTTACCAATTAACGATATGTCTCGTAAAGGTAGCGAGTTTAAAATTGTGCAGGCTTTTCCGTTGAAATAATTATCGGTCGTAGAAATTGATCGGGCACGAATGTAAAAAATTCTAAAAAGTTGTACGTCAATTTTCTCTTTTGTGGCCTCCTTTCTGCGTATTAGAGATTCCGCTATGCAAACCCCAATAACATTAGCCAACCCAGATGTAAATTTAACGCTCTTGTTTGCTTGAGCTAATATTAAATGTGTATTCACCTATTGGATTTATCGATCTATACGTTATCCAAGCGCTCCATTTTCGCTATGCGGCAATCTCGATACTTTCGATAATGTTGCAAAGGCCTGCTTCGATAAATTTACTTACCACCTTCCGCTTCACCAACCGTAATGAACTTAGTATCTTTCTTTTTACGTATGCTGTAACATCCCACCCAAAATGTTTACGCTGTGTAATATAATCGGAGAGATTGCCGAGCCGGATTATCGATAACGTTTTCTAAAGAAATCGATCCACCTTTCTTACCACTCTGATTTCAAACGTATGATACATTTTATTATTAAACATTATATATAATAAATGTTGCTTCTATTAGCATTCGAGGAGTAATTTTACGTATTCGTACGAGCAATCTGAAATTTTAAAGCGCCTCTCGATTTTAACGATGGTGATTTAACGAGTATAAACATTTACGTAAACAAGAACGAGTTTTTAACGTTCACGTTTTAATATCAGCTTAACGATTACAAGCTGCCTTCCTGTTAAAAGCGATGATGTTGTAGACGATTGGTATTCTAACCTGCTAAAATTTTCATCAAAATCAAAACAAATTTTAGACGTACCGCGCCACGACGAGTATGCGGCGTGAGTTATCAACATTTAAACCATTTAAACCCGATGATTCGTAGTTTTTTAGATTTCACGTCTATTATCAAATTAGACGTGATTGCTCAAAAGAAATGAGCTGCCCCGGCATCTTTCCTCCAAAAATTTCGCAACGCGTTTGCCAACAATATAGACGTGAGCGCAAAACAAAAGACTTATGTACAAAGAATTTCCACTTTTCTAAAAACAACAATTGGAAACAACGAGTCGATTTAAATCAAACGGATTTCAGGAACGGCTTATTATTATGATAATACCGTATCAAAGCGGTACCCACAACAACTATGGACAACAGTAGTTTGAACGTTATTTCAACGAGGTGACCGATTACGATTATTGGCGCACAAACCGCGACCAAAATGAGTTTTGGAGACCATCCTTCGACCTATATACGATCGTATCTTATTACACAATCTTTCACCCGAGTTTCGCTTTGGTCAAAATTTATAATCGGCGAGTCTAGAGGTTTTACGGATGTTATAATGTAAACGAATACCAAATGACTGTTAAGAACGTACGTTTACGCGATTTTAGAGCTCAAGCGTGCTGTGCCCATTTTTAGCGGGGGTATTGGTTTAGGACGCTCAACGCGAATTTATAACATAGTAGAATTGTGAGATTTAGACTCTCCGGGTCGATTTCACACCCTTCTATTCAACGATATCAAGATGTTTTACATATCACGCTCGCAGTAGTTTAAACTTTTTTGTCTAGGGAGAAAATTTATACATGATGCTCTAGCGATATGAATTTACGAATAGGGTAATTATGCGATACAACAATAATCTATTAATCGCGACGAGCGGTTTATCTTTAGGTTCAAATTTAGATACAAATTCAACGCTCAGTTGTTCCTCCTATTTTACCTTTGTTTAACGACAGCGAATCAATTACTGAAGATGATTCATGCAAGAAACAAATGTTAATAATGATAACACCGGGCAAGACTCTTTAGAAGATGTGATAAGCGATGTTAGTCATCAAGAAGAAAAATTCTTTAATACTTGGTTTTGCGATTTTGCCGGTGTAACCTGGGTGATTTATGAATTGTTTTAACGCGTCAGCGTTTTCTGCATATAAGCTAAACCAATAATTGACCCAGTTAGCGTTATTAATAAATGTTCCGCGGTCCACGCGACAATGTTGAAGCCGTTTTAATAACCAACTTACTATACTGATAATGGCTGGCAAAAGCGGCTAAAGCTGCCCCCAGTTTAGATAATACATCTGCTGATTTTTAATGTTTTTTTGTATCCACTCTTTACACCGTCGCTCGGTGGTGTTACAGGAATGGTTTGTGAAGGTGTTGTATGGGTTTTGGAATGACAACATTACCGATCGATTTGACAATAAAAGCAATGGTCATACTAAAAGTCGTTAATATGCTGACAATCGTTACACCTTTTGTCTTCTAAATAAAGTTTTAATTTTCACCCAACGTAAACGTCTCTTTTCCAACATTTTAACAATAACAGCTTTAATTCTATTAATTTGACTACGGAGAACGTAATCTGCGCATCAATTCTGCTCTCTAATAAAACTCTGTTTAATGTTTAGTTTCCAAGTTTGTTTATATTTTTCATCAACATTATATCCTCTTCTTCTGCATCAACACCAATTTTTCTGCATCAGAGATGTTTGGTTGACCTTATTTTTAATTTAGTTAAAAGATTTAATTGTTCACCCTGATTCGTAGTCATAACGTCTTTGGAGCGCTAACACTTCTCTCCATTCTATATTTAATTCTGTTTGGTGCGTCTTGATTCCTCGAAAGAGTTTCATCCGCTATTTCTTTGATAGCTTCTTCTACTTTTTAGATTTTCACAAGCGGTAGAGCGGGTAATCTTCATCAATTTTCTCTTTGTAATGGTTTTCGTTTCTTTTTCAAACACTTATAATACCTTGTTCAATTTCAGAGTATGGTAAAATCGTCCCTAGTTAAGCCTTTTGGTCTTGAGAGTACTTAATGATAAAAATGGTTCAGCTCTTTAATTTAGTTAAAACGGCTTTTCCACCTTACGAATATAGAGTACACTTTTTTGGTTTTCTAATCTTCTTCAAACTGGTTATAATCTTTTATATCTGTTTTAATTCATACTATTATAAAAATCATTAACTGCTAAACTGAAGTGAACGATCTTCATAGATAAACTATGTAATTAAAAAGACGTTTCTGTTGTCTCGGAATATCACCCGTGTTGTTGACACGCATTATCATCAAAATATTCACTCTCGTTGATTAAACATTGGGTCTAATTCTATATATGGGTTTTTCCTTCTTCCATTTTACAATTATCTTTATTTTGAATAAACGGCAACTCGCGTAACCAACTACAATTTCATAATAATAATGATAATACCATCTCTCCTGTTTTTTGGATTCGCCAGGGAACGTAAAATCTCTAAACGCGGTTCTTGTCGTAAATCGAGGTAAATTTACCTCGCAGCTGGTAACTCGAGAATATTCTTGCATCGCTCGTTAATGCATAAACGTTCTTATCGCGCCCGATTCTTTTTTGTATTTTCTCATTTAAATAATTCATATTTTAAAACGCTTTTACCAAATTCAACTTCTACCTTCGAAAGATGTTCCAACGCTAAATCGTAAGCCGTTTACGTTCTTGTTCCGCGTCACACCACGTAAATTAATAAATAAAAATTCGATCCAGTAACGTAAGCACCCGCGTTAATTACAGCGCCTCCAACCATCATCGCTATAGACACCATTTATAATTAACAAACACATAAAAGAGTTAAACAAGGTTTTTACGCAGATTATATATAAAATTATTATATTTAACAACGTTAAATATGACGAGTAATACGCCGGAGATACGCGCTAGATCCACACACAGAAGAATAAGAGAACCCTCGAGGCGTAAAAGAATGCGCCAAAAAGTCGTTATTACAAACAATCCGAGTACCATAAACGAAAATCAATTGTTGACGGTCTGTTTTCCAAATTTAGGACCGAACGACGTCATCGTTCCAAATACAACGCGCGATTAGCTTCTTCAACATTGAACTCGTTAGGCGTCAACGATGAAAAATAGAACGTTGGTACAAAATATCGTAGAGCTATCGTAAAACACATAATCATTAAAATGGAAGGAAATGAAATATTTAGTTTAGACGATGCGGATGGTTCAATTGTTACAAAGACGAATGGTTGACCAAAGATCAACGCGAAAATTTAGTGTACCGGCGAATGAAATTGAAAACCGCAACTAAAATGAGAATAGACGCTAGCGATAAAGTTCCTGCGGCACGGTGGAGCGGCCAAAGCTATCGCAGACGCGGCGTAACAGGGCCATATCTGCTGATTTTGAATTGTTGACCGATCATCAACCTTACTATCAGTCACATCGGAGATCGATTGACCTTACGAACCGTGTTTTCTAATAACCTGAAAATGTGATCAAAAGCACCGACGATAATGCAAACATGTCATTAGTGAATTTTAGAATTTGAGGTTGTTCATATGCCGAACTCGTTGAACAATTAGAAATCAATACAGCGATAGAAATCTGAGTATATTGTTTGACTGCGTACGGAGACAGAGCGTAACTATGCACAACAAAAAAAGATATTAATGAAATATAAATTAAATACCCCGGCAAAAAGTATGAAAGGAATATTGTTTCTATTCAAAGAACTCCGTGATTGTGAAAGAAAGCAACAAGTTTTATAATCCGAAATAACAAAAGTTAGTATTACTATCGGGCTATGTTCCTAATCAACCTACGCGCACGAATGAAAAGATATCAATGGGAAGAGATTTCAAAATATTTCAGATTCGAGAAAACAACACGTCATAATGAGCTAAAGCTCTAGATTTATCAAACGTTAAACTATCGAATCATTTACTTAATCGATACGGTTTATTTTTAGATTTAAGAACGAGTACCGATAATGTATTACATGGAAGCGGAAGACGAGCACAAAACTTGTCCGAAGGAATTATTCAAATTGAAAAGAAGCGAGAGTGCGGGTGAACTAAACATGGCTATTTTTATTATCATGGACGCGCAACTAAATATTAGAAACTCGCGTTTGAATCGGTCGATTATTTAAAAAAAACGCTTAATATTAAAAAGAAAAAATGTTACGAAATATCCACGCTGCGTTAATTTGCGGACAAACGGATGCGGTAAAACTGAATTTGTTTTAAATTTAATTCAAAAATGAATATTTTAAATATTTTGAAAATATCGTTATATTATGCCCCACTATTTTCAACAATGATGTGGCAAAATAGAAAAATGGGTTCTAAAATGATGATAACGTACATGTAATGATTTAAATGACATATCGCTGAATAGGGCTATAAATTTATAGCGACGCTTTCTGTAACAAAGAAACGTTGTTTATTATAGACGAGATTTGCAGCGAATAAACAGTTGCATTATAAAAAAAATACGACGAGAATAATAAATGTACAATACTAATTGGCTTTAGCGGTAGACACATACGACACAGTTGTTGGATACTTATCAAAAAATATAATAGCGTATTGAAAGATTTTAGAGAACAACTCAAATGGATATGTTTATTTTATTGTAAAGATAGAGACCTGTACGAGAATTGTCTTAGAGAAAATGATGTTATATCAACTGCGAGTTGAGAATAGAAATTCATGAAAATTAAAAAGTTAAAACATCAAAATTAATTTTTAAAAAAACGATCAGCCTACCAGTTGGTGAAATACGTGACTCGAGTGATTACTGTCAAGTCGTTATGCATCACTCATAGGTTACCCATGGGCAATTACTCTTAGGTTACCCATAGGTTAAGGGGAATACCTAGGTTACCCATAGGTTAAGGGGAATTACCTAGGTTACCCATAGTTACAGAATTACCTTAAATTACCTTTAGTTACCCATAGGTTATGAATTACCTTAGGTTACCCAGAAATAAGGGTAATTTAATAAATATTATAGTTATATTTATAAATTATGAATGCTGAACGAGCATTTACGAATATATCTGTTGAACGAGCAACATTTTATATTACAATCTTGTTCCAACTCTGTAAAATACCATGAAAGAAAGACAAGAATTGGCAAGCTGCTATTAAACGATAATACTGAAAAGTAAAAAGGTATATACCATAGTATAGATGCTGAACGAGTAAAGATCTAATGTTAAACCCAACGAGCTTTAAAACGTCGATGGGTTATCTAAACCAATTATTGGTTTTATATTTTAACAAATTTAATCGATTATTCTTCAGTACGTATAACAAATGGAAGAAGCACATAAGGCAGTATTAAACGAAAATATACAGACGCCACTATTAACGAAAATATCAATGATAGCTATTGCTAAAACAACGTCTTTTATCGGTCGTACATGAGGAGACTCTAAAAAGTTTTTAGGTAAAGAACTAAGTTGGTGATATTGAAGCTTTGAGTGAGCAAGATCGAAAAGACACACACGCCAATACGAAACTAAATTAGGTAGTGATATTACTCAGTCTTAGGTAGCGCTTATTATAACGCCATACGCTAAACTATTGGAGCTAGTTTAAATCGTATTGATTTAGTACGGCCACAAATTTCAAATTGATGATGAAGGTAATTAATTTCAGATTTAGAAAAAAGATCCGTTCATTAATAGTATGCTTAATACAACGTTAGCAGAATATACTACAGTACGACAGCTGTCTGATCAGCGTTTCGCTGATTGGCGGCAAAACATTTAAAAAGAAAGTGAAGAAGAAACATTATCTTCAATACCTACTAAAAGCTATTGGAAACCAACGAGCAAATGCCGAAGCGATTGCGCAACCAGAACCAAAGACAGTGACGAAACCAAAGTGACCAACAAAAAACCAAACAGAGTCGCTGCTGGTAAAAAACTCGCCGAACTTAATAGACAGAAAAAACTACAACTCGCTAAACCCGCGAAAAGCGTTAACCACCATCATAGCGAAGGTTATAAAGAAAACAACTCGTTAAGCGATGAAACGAGTTACAATTATTTTTATATTGCTATTGGAGTTGGTGTTATTGAGCTATTTCTTGTTTAGAGAACCAACATTTAAAAACGAACCCGTTAAAACGAACCGTTAAACTCGCTAGCGTTAAACCTACCACCCCAGAGAACTTGAAATGGAATAAAAGTTTTTATTGCGTTTAACGATTATAAACATGTCTCAATGCCTATAATACGAAAACGATCGCCGATACAATTTATCACAGCTCGTTAAGACTTTTGAAAATTTTATACAGCATGCTAGGTGAAAAATATTTAAAATGAAACCAGCCGGACGTAGGAAAATGGATATAAAGACGGGCTAAAACTAACCGCGACGATTACGCGGCGGTGCGACGCAAATGGTTAGTTGGAAACAAGGAATTTTACCAAATTCACTCATGCCCGCTGAATAATGTTAAGAATAATATTTATAAATATTAAATGGATGAACGAAAACTATCCAACGCTTATTATAGTCCGAGAGGATACTACAAAGGTCAAGTTGTAACCGCGCTGGCTAAAGAAAACGAAAGTAACAAAACTGTTCGACGATGGATAAAAAAAGTAAGCGCTGTGGGCAAATTTATTTACCCTATCCAAATATATTCCGAGATTCGGCAGTAATAGTCGCCCGAAAACCAAACGAGGTTCATCAAGCGGATCTATTGTTTCTTCCGCACGATAAAGTCGGTAGAATTACGTACAAGCACGCGTTAACTGTCGTGGATGAAGCCAGCAGATATAAAGCTGCAGTGCAATTTTAATCGATAAAACAACAGCGAGTCAGCGATGCTTTTGAAAAATTCACAAACGATCGCCGTGTTGGTTTGGCCTAAAATTATAAAAGTCGACCCCGGAAAAGAATTATGAGCAGTGTTAATGCTTTGATGAGCGAGCATCGAGTTGAAATTCAGCGAGGAGAAGCTGGTAATCATGGTTTGTGGGTATCGTTGAGAGATTTCCACGTAGAACTTGCTGAAAGATTATTTTCGCATCAATACGGTCAAGAAATTGCACAAATGTTGTTGAAGTGAGAAATAGAGAATGCTTAAAGATTACCGGCGGTTGTAAAAGCGTTAAACAATGAGATGACGCGATTGATTAACTCAAACCAAAAGACGTTATTAAGAAAAGTAGCGTTGAGCAAAAAAAATCCAGCCTCTACCCATCCGTTGTAAAGAATGAAAAAATTCCATTAAAACTCTGCTTGTTCGTATTTATACGCGCTCGGTGAAGCTGAAAAGATACGAGATTTGGAGCGACCGATCCATATGGAGTTTAAAATTTATAGAATATCTAAATGATGAAGGCTGGGTGAATCAACCCATATTAAAGGTGTAGAAGGAGGCTCATAATGTAGTTTTGTAAGAGAATAGTTACAAATTATTCCTAGAGATACGATGAATCCACCAATCATTCGTCGTTAATCGAACAATCACCGTAAGCAAGAGTGCGTATTCCACCTTTCTAAATGTGTTTCTTTTTGTATCTAGAGGAGATAGTGATATTTTTATTTAATTGAGTTGTATATAGTCTATGTTTATCGTCTAATAAAATTCATAGGGTGATGTAGAGTTTTTAAGAAATAAACTTGTTTAAATTGCTCGTAATTACCTTTTTTTGTTGTAAACTTGTCTTTTTAACTCCTTTAGCTTTTTTTATTTCCTTGTCTTTGTCTGTAAGTGGCACGTATACATTTTGGGTCTTAAATGAACAACTTCAGAAATTACAGTTTCGCACACCTGTCTTCTTCATTTTACCTATCATTTTTGTTTTCTTCAGAAAAAACAGAAAATGACCTTTGTCGTAATTATCAAAAATCGTATAAATGCTTGTCTTTTTCATATCTTTGCAAACATCTTTCGTTTTAATTTCAATAATAAGTTTCATCTGTATCCGTGTAAATCAACTCACAATCGTTACCGTATTTTTTGCTTTTATATGATTGTATAAAATCGCCATGAAAACCTTTGATAAATCTAGTATACTCATTCCAATAATGATCATGGTCGAGCTTGAGTTTTATTTGCGCGTGAATCGCACCAAATTATTATCGAAAATCCTAGCCTCTGCAAAATATGGTTTCGCGATGAGCTTGCGAATTTGATTTTCTGCTTTTTGATCGTTTAATCGCTCAAATTTACGTTGACGCGATTTCACACATTTTCCATCGTCAAAAACCGAATTGTTCATATGAGTTTCTGTACAACCTTTTTCAAAATCACTGCTTTTCTTACTTTGTATTTAAATCAATGTACGATTTCATCCAACATGATTCATCAAACTGTAAACCTCTGTGAATTTTAGTCAGTTCTTCATCCCTTGTTGTACATACAATAGTAATTACGATAATGAAGCCTCGTATTTTTCTTGTTGTATAAATTTAAACTAGTTTAGTAACGTTTGGAGTGGGCTTATCTTTAGTAATTCGATATGATGACATCCATTCTTTCGGTACTATCAACGACTCTGGCGTCAGTGGAAACGCGGTGAGAATCGTAATTCCTTGGGATATTCTAAATCAACCCTCTAAAATGTATCCTTTATTGTTTTAAATCCATCTTCTCGAGTTTTTTAATTTGTTTTTCTCTCAACCATTTAAAATTACCAGTTGGTAAGTTGATCTTCATGCATAGCCGTATAAAATTATTAACGTTCAAATTTATGAGAAAACCAGTTGTTTCTGTTTTATCGTAATCGGGTAACAAACGTTGCTTGCTTTCGCGTATCGTTTCCATTCACCATGCACGTTCCTCCGCGTGCATTTTCAATAAACAAAATGCATGTCGATATCAGTCAACAATTTGAAAGTTTGTTTCAATGGGTTTTAATAAAGCGTCCCAATCCTAGCCCAGGACCAGTATACAATGAGCAGGATCTAATCCATACCACAAACATTTAAAAGCCAAATACGTCCGCCAACGTTAGTATCGGCACGCACGCACAAATCGTGATAATCACCCAAGTTTACAATCAAACTTGTTGTAAATGTTTTAAAGGTGTTCGTATTGTTCTCTCGTAATGTGTTGACAGTTTAGACTGTAAAACGATCTTCTCGATGGAAGGAGTGTTTTGAAACGCTCAAAGAGTCCGTACCGTATGATAAATGCCCTTGCTTTTAAAAGATTAAATTTTTCAGAGGAGGGTTCTAGTTTTAATGTAATTGAAAAGAATCGTTTGATTGTACGAGTTTGTCCACGAAGCTAGTAAAAACAGAGCGCTGTCTACAAATCGTAGTTGACCAACACAAAAGAACATACTTTTCGATATTATTGTTTGGAATACATTTTAAATTTTCATCTTTGATGAGACCAATGTACACGAGATGAGAGTCGTAGCCCGCAAATTACGAAACGACCGGAATTGTGGTTTTCTTTGGTTTTAAACTGAGGAGAAATTACAACTATTATGCGCAGCGCCTCTATACCTTTCCGGTAATGACAATGATCTTTAACTCGAGTATACTTGTCGTCAGTCATTAAAAACTTCTTTTTCGCATACCCAACACTCGTTAGCAGAGTCGTAATTTCGCCAGTTCTAGTCATGTTTAATTTTGTGATTTTAAATATCTCGGTTAATCTTTTTTTCTTGTAATCCTTATTTAAAATGTTGAATGCGTCTTCTCCCTGTACGTAACGGAGAGCTACTTGCACTGTCGCAACAAACAACGACGTACGAATAACCGCGGGCAAACGACGTAAGTTCTTGTAGTTTGTAGTATTAGTAGAGTTTACGTCATCGATCTTTTTAATAATACTTTCAAAGTTTCCATGTATAATACGAATGGAACTTTCATCTTTTTATGAATATTTTTAAACTTTATTTTATCGTTGGTACTTTTCAGGCATTTGGATAGTCATCGGTCTAGCGTTTGTTCCCTTTTACACACATTTCTTTTATGTCTTCGAGATATAATCTGACGAAAACTTTGCATACATCTCAAACAAAATGTTGATGATGATCGTGTTTATTTGATCAAAAAGAGTTTATTCACGTCTTAATCCAAACGTAGGAGATCTAGTTCCTCTTTTTTCTTCTTTGTGAATTAATAGTAAATTTATACGATCCATCTTCAGGGTTGTGAGCTGAGCTCAAACCATAATCACGTTTGACCTCGCAACCAAAAACATTTATCGCTATATTATTTGTTTTTTCTACCGCTTTATTTGATTGATCGGTAAAGTACAACATTGTTAAAATTAAAACCGTCCTCTATTAGATATTTACCGTTCTTTTCCGGATGATTTTATGTTAAAAAAGAAAGCGCTGCAAAGCTCCATCGCAAACAATCGTCGTCTTTGTTTTTTACGTTGATGCAAGCACTTTTTATTTCTAATGTAAATGGTAAACTGGCAAGAACCTCCTCTCAAAGGCTGATATTTTGCTACCTTATATTCATTCCTTCGATGATCTACTACCCATCCACTACCCCATTAGTGCTCCTTTTCAAATTCTGAATTCGTGAAATGATTGTATTGAGTATATTTTTTGATATTGTTTAAATTCAATAAAACAATTTGACTATTATTATGATAAAACGATGTCTTTAAATCATTCACGTTGTTTGGTTTTTTCGAATAATTTAACTCGTATGTATATCATAAACTTGAATGATTTAAATCTTAGGTCCTTTTTAGCTCGACTATAATCTTTGGTTACAGCTCTAAAAACATTTAAATCTTTTTTTTCTTTGCTGTGATTCAATCGAATATCTATTACATGTTGTCGTAAATATTTACCACCGCTAATAAAAAGGTTGAATCTCTCAACTTATTTCTCTACCGAAAAACCTTCCTTTAATAGCGTTACGTAGTCTTTTTTAATCAACCCTTTCGTTTGCTCCTTATCGCCGTTTAGCGGTAGCTCAATATTTTTTTAACTGTTACGAGAGCCTGTAATTCTCCAAATTTAATTCATACAATGGCTTTGGTTTGGTTGATTTTAGATATTTTTTAAATGCATGTTGTACCAACTACGTTTATCAACTCCTATTCTTGCTGTTTTTCACGGATCATTATTCGACCAATGTGTTGTCGCGTAAAATCTTTTCAATTTTTTTCAAGTTCCATTTTGACGGTGTAGGCATCTTTTAATATTAAACAACATATAATATTAATTCATTATCTCACCCTTTTAAAGTCACTTTTTATCATCGTGACATTAGATGTTAATTTTTAATCGTGATGATGATGTTAATTTTAATCGTGATGATGATAGTTAATTTTTATCAATGTGATGATGATGTTAATTTTTAATCGCATGATGATGTTAATTTTTAATCGTGATGATGATGTTAATTTTTAACATCGTGATGATGATGTTAATTTTTAATCGTGATGATGAAGTCACTTTTTTAACATCGTGATGATGATGTTAATTTTTAATCGTGATGGTGATGTTAATTTTTAAAATCGTGATGATGATGATGTTAATTTTTAATCGTGATGATGATGTTAATTTTTAATCGTGATGATGATGTTAATTTTAATCGTGATGGTGATGTTAATTTCTAAAATCGTGATGATGATGTTAATTTTTAATCGTATGTTAATTTTTAAAAACTACGTTAAAACCCCTCTGATTTTTTGATGAGGTTTTTGTACTATACCAATTAAATATCTTTTTTTTAAATACGTATCAAAAATATCTTTGATTGCTTGTGGCTTCCTCCGGTATTAGACATACTACTGGGGTTGTTCTTAAACCCCTCGACCCCCACGACCCCACGACCCCGCCGACCCACGAGCCCTCGACCCCCACGACGTACGCACGCCTTCCAGAATCTTCATTATATCGTGACCCAAATCGGAATATGTGTTCGAATCACGGCCCCAATTAGAATGCCTGCTGCACGCCCGTACATTTACTGAACGTGAACAAACGGAGCTCCGAGGATCGAATGGACAGCAAAATAACTAAATCCTTTTTCTTCCTCCAAAAGTCTAATTCTGAAATTAGGGTTGTTCAGTCCTATGTACACAAACTGTGGTTATTGAGTCATAGTAGGCGTACATATACTAGGCTACTCATTGATAAATCTGCTGTGTCCGGGTTGTTGAGTTCCTTTTCCTCTAGTGACAGCCAAGCGTATTTTTCCCAAAATCAGGTAAGGCTTTTCACATTATCTACATGTCTTCAAAGATCAGAATCTGGAAAGATACACATAGATATATATGCCATAATTATTGTCAATACACTGTTGGTAAAACCGTGCCCTGCTTCTTTCTGTAGTTCACCAAATTGGTTCAAAAGCATGCGATTCTTCTTACATATCGAGTACTGCTTTTCTCCCATGAAGTTATGCAAGAGGATTTACCTTGATAACTGTTTTTTCAACAATCTGCCCTTTTATGATATGTTAGAAATTTCATGGATCAAAATCATGTTTTGTTCCGAAAATATATATACGCATACGTATATATACACGTATACGGGTTATTCCATGAAAGTGAGACACTTGTGTTTTCCCATGTATTTCTTAGATATTGGGGCCTGTGTTATTCCCTTACATCGTACAATGAGCTGGATGATTATAACTTTTACCTATTGTTGCATCCTCATACAGACCTACTATGACAACAACAAACAAATTTTTTTTTTGGGTCTCCCCTATTTTGATCCATGAACTTTAGTCAGTATATTACACTACGTAACAACAAGACACGGTGTCCCCTTGTAATTTTGGAAAGTTACATCGTTAACCTCATATCAGGTGAAGCAGGAAGTAACATATACATGACACCAGTTTTAATGTTTGTAGGTCTATTATTTTAAAAGATGACAAACCTACAAAACTATGATAAATAAGGTAAATAAAACTGATTTTTTTTTCCCCATGATTTTAATTTTTTGACCTCCATGTCGTTACACTTTGGGTCCCACGTTCATGGAATGACCCATACGTATATATATATCGTATACGTATATATACGTATGTGTATATATACGTGTATATATTACGTATATATATATATATATATATTATATATATATATATATCGTATATATATATATATATATATATATATATATATAAACGGGTAGCGATGCAAAGAAATTGGTTGATGGGGAAGGGGGAAGGGTATATATATATATATATATATATATATATAGGCAAGATATATATATATATATATATATATATATATATATATAACGGTAGTGAGCAAAGCAAAAATTATTGGATGCCGGACTCCGAACCCGCGACTTCGATCACCGTACGAGCTGGCTCTACCAACTGAGCTAACCAGCCCTATGTCGGTGGGCGGGTCCACTTATGCCAATTATCTATTACTCTGTGGGCCAGGTCAGAGCCCAAACCATATTCGCCGAGTAGCCGATCAAGCTTCTCCGGTCAGATGCAAACAAACCTGGGTAACGGTGAAGTGGGGATCGTACACAATAGCAACGGGACACAAAGTTTTTATGTGGTTGTACACAAAGCAGATTTATATGGAGAAACTGACTTGAAATATTATAAACGGGTAGCGAGCAAGAAAATTGGCTGGATGCCGGACTCTAACCTGATTAGCTGTCACCTTTAACAAAAGTGAACAATTGTCGTTATGTTTTGAAAGAGTACTATTTCTTTAATCGTTAGAATGATTACGACAACAATTTCCACGCATCTTCACTAATTTCTCATCTATGATACAAAGTATTAAGTGGACTCTATGGTCACAATCAGAAAGCAGACTTTCAAAAGGGCTGAGATGAACTCAGGTGACTGAAAGTAATAATTCCCCACGAACGCGTAAGCTGGCCTAGTCTTGTGCAGAACCGTTATTATGCGGATCCTGTTACACGATCCCGTTACGGCGCCAGTCGTAAATCACCCACCGTAGCTGGCGCTATACAATTTTCAGGATTAGGGCGCGGGCCGCTATAACTGTCTTGTCCATTTTGCAAGTTTTACCCAAAACATTCCGGAGTGATATTCCAAGCGTGCCACTGTGTGAGCGCGTAACTAGCATAATTTCTGCATCGCTTCTGTCTGCAGGCAAGGGCGTCGGTATGGTATCTGTACGTCTTTTGTATGTGCAACTGGTACATACAATAGCTAAAACGCAAGTCTTGTCGTCGAGTTAGTATTAGTGATATAGCTGATTGAAAATCCAACGAAGTGGAGGAAGCTATTGAATTTGAATATTGATTTCGCTGAAAAAAAAATTATTGAGTAGCTGAAAGTCAACAAATTAACTGCTCTTGGCACCCGCTACAGGGTAGCATTTATTTATCTGTTTAACCACCGGGTTCGGGAGCTACCTTACTGCAGTTAGTGGAAAGAAAATGCTTTGCCTGTGGATTGTGTGTCCACGGAAGTCATCATCATGATCACGTATCGAAATGGAATTGGTAATGCCTAATTGGTAGGTACCGCTTTTTAAAATATTAAATCATTAATAGGCCTATATT
This sequence comes from Zoroaster sp. YZ-2022, assembly GCA_029582265.1. Lineage (NCBI taxonomy): Eukaryota > Metazoa > Echinodermata > Asteroidea > Forcipulatida > Zoroasteridae > Zoroaster > Zoroaster sp. YZ-2022. The sequence continues at coordinate 630,656 of CM055824.1, forward strand.
TTGTGAAAAATGATTGGGCCTATTTAGGTCATAGCTAAAAAGACGGATGACCCAGAAAGAATGTTGTAAAATCTCGACCGCCACTTTTTAAGGGTTGTTTTGAATTTTTACAACCACGAACCAGTTAAAAATTATTCTATTGATTTTTGGGGTACAGAACAGCGAAAACTATCTTTAAAACCACTCTTATAGATGGTTTTCGGACTTTATTTTCTCTAAAAAATCCTCCCTTCAGAAAACAGGATGTGCTATTTTTCATGAAATAATAAAGGGGATTAGGAAATGTCATATCCGACCGCACTTTTATGCGTTTTTTGGATTTTCTTTACAACCATCTATTGCACTAATCCAAATAATAAAAAATGATTCCATCGATTTTTGGGAAAAGGAAGAGGAAAAACTATCTTTAAAAACCACTTTATGATGGTTTTCGACTTGATTTCCTTCTAAAACAATCTCCCTTCAGAAAAAATAGAAGGATCCTATTATATATAGATTGGGGCAAAATTAAATCAAATCGATCCTATTATAAATGTGAAGTTACACTGCACATGTACTAATGACTGTGTTGGTCACTTCTATGGGGGAGTTGACAAGATCAGACTGACATGACTGAGGAAGTATCGAATACCAAAATGCTGGATTTTTCATGAAATAAATATCTTGAATAATAATTTAAAGTATATGACCATCATCATCCATATGTTCTCCACTTTGCTGGGTAGGTAAGATTGCATTATTGGTTAATATTGAATGATAAAAAGTATGGCGGTCAGATACGACATTCTACCTATGTACCCTCTGCGGTCGAAGCATGTAATATCTAAAGGTTCTCATTGTATTGTTCATTGTCGGCCTATTTTTAGAATGAAAGTTTAAGGAATGCCTATACTTTAAAACTAACAACGCATTTTATGACTGACCTGCCAGCCTCGCACAAATTCAAAAGCTTTGTTCCTACCCTGTCCACTGCTTCTTTCCACCATATTTTATGCCCTATTTACATAGATGACTCCATTAATAATCATATACTAGCCTCTTATCAATATCAACTTCTCATCAGCTTCAGCTAATTAATTCCAATAATGTGCCAGTGGAACCAGAATTCTAACCATTCATTATAGACACATAATGTTAATCCTTATGATGTTTTATTTGTTTTATGTTCGTTTGTTGTTTGTTATGCAGTCAGAAAAAGTGCGTTTGAATGGTTCTTCACTTCACTTACTTCACTTTGATGATTAAAAAAATCATGTACTTAGCTTCCCTACCCACAGTGCTTTCTCACCTCGTTTTTGTTGGATATTCTCCATTAATTTAATTGGTATTGTCATGATAATATTTCATCTCTTTGTCGTACTTAATAGGGCATTCATCAAGTGAGAGCTCCATATTCTGGAGGTGTGTTATGGACAGCTTGAGAATTACATTCCATTTTGAAAGCAAGTACGTGCGTATGTTGCGTTAAGTCACTGGAGGACGATTGCTGAAAGCTTGGGCCTGAGGAACTATGGATCGAACGCTCTAACATCAAGTATGTTGTTATCAAGGCGACTATAAAAAATTTGAAGGCGTCTTTTAAAATGGATTGCCCAGGAGATACGGCCATAAGGCATCAAGAATGTCAGTGAATGCGCTCTTTATTTTGACATCTTCTTTTCAAAGGAGTTACACTTCATTCTTATGTTATCATACAACACAGAAGTGGCATGTAAAAAGAAGTTACCTGCAGCTTTGCAATAAGAAGACCGGATATTTGGTGTTTGTTTGCTGTGGTCTCCATACTGTGGTATTGGTAGGTCACCCAACAGATTGTGGGAGGGCAGGCTGGATGGCACCGAAAATGTGACACTCATTATTTACTATCATAAGCACAGAGCTGGTTTGAAAACTGGGTAATGGAAATGAATGGTCATCAAGAACAGTTTTCCATCAAGAAGCGACAGTGACACAAAGTTAATACTATAATAAAAACACAACTGCTGTGACGACGTTTGAGCTCAAACGTGTGCTGCTTGTGGATGGAAGCACATGCTCTAGGTCAATATGCCAAATCCAGCAGACACGGGATACATTGCTGCATGGATCTGTGGCTACAGCATTGGAAGTTGAATGACAAGTTGTGACTGTTCTCCAGAGTAATGTATCCAAACTGTATGGGTCATTCCACAAGGGTACAAGAAAACATTATTGAGCGACAGCCTATCTAACTTCACAATAACGGAATAGTAAATGAATGTCATATTGGTATTCCATTCAATTAGTTTTTGAACCGATATGCTTTTAGCATGTAAGTGAAATCACATGGGAAGCATTTGAACATTGTGAAAGACAATATCTACATGTATCTGAATTTGTTAGAGTTGGAGTTCAACACCACTTTTTAGAAATTTATGTACATTGCTTTGTGAAAACTTCCTGGTTTATCAGCACACTTAATTTTTAATTTCTTTTGTTTTGAAGGCATGAATTAAAATGTCCAAAGTTGTATAAATGATGAAAGCAACCTTTTTGTTTTGTTTGTTTCGTTTTTATTGTTTCTGGAAACCGTGGAATACCCTCTTTGGGGGTGGTGTTATTCTTTAATAGAAGTGTTCAATAGTATTAAATTTGTGACAATTATTCTTGTAACAATAAAACACCATCTGCAACAGTCCTTGGTATGGCAAACATTCAGTTACAAACCATTTAATTTGTTTCCCAATTTTGTTAGATACAATTGACATTATACATGTAGTTCACAAAAGGCCCAGTACACTGAATTTTTGTGGATCCTATGATAGTTTTTATAGCTTGAGGGTATAGTTACAGTGGTGTCACAGACACTTAACCATAATTAAGCTTTTCCACCCAGGGGTTAAATGGTTGATTAGCCCTATATGCGCTGTATTTCATGTTTAACATACACAAACAGCATGCATCGATTGGTAAAAAAACAATAATTGGCCCAAAAGTTCAGTGTACATTTACTAAGGACTCTAATACTAAAATATACACACCATTGAGTTTTTAAATAAATTAAATTGTATTGTTACCAGAAAATATGTCAGATAGAGTAAATTCTTGAGAATGTTTTACTATTACTATCTTATAAGCAAGTATGCATTTAGATAATAATTCATTGAGTTCGTTTTGTTTTTGTTTATTACCAATCATCACCCTCTTTTTGAAACCCTAACCCTCAGGCCCTTTTAGGTAGGATGCATCCTCAATCACACAAAATGCTACAAAATGTCTTCATAAAATTTGGAAGGCATTCCTTGAATACTCCAAAATTACCCAATATATTGTGCTGTATTTCGTGTGTAGGGTGTCCCTTGCCTTTCATCCCTTTATTATGAAACAAAATATGTTTTGCTTTTTGTTTTTTTGTTGGCTCAGTCAACTGATATTGACACAGGTGTTTTTGCAGTCAAAGTGTCATGTCAGTTGTTAGTGTACCACATACTGCATCACCCAAAATAGCGAGGAACATATAGTAGTATCTTTCCTCTAATCACCCAAAATGCTCCAATACCCTCATACAGGATTTTGTGTGATGATGGGGTGGTAATAGGTTAATGGGAACGTAAATCATTGGTTTGGGACAGATAAATTGTATCTCCAGTCCCAGAAGTTTTTAAGGGGTATCATAAATATAACCATGGAAATTTCCTCATCACAATAGGTGCCTCACGTTTTTTGAGAAAACTAGTGAATAATTGTTTCAGGTTTATGTGACAGTTCAGTCAAATTCGTTCAGTGCTCAGCCAAACATTTTTTATAACATTTGTTTATAATTGTAGATAACATTTGTATCTTGACTACAAAATAAATGTCACAAGTATTTTAAATCTTTGCTTTAAATATCATGTCTTATTTTGTTTATTATATGTCTCTATGGACAGATACCATACATAGGTTGCATTGTTGTTTGCTTTTTTGAAACGGTTTACAAAGAATTTTCTCGTAATCAGCTGCTGAGGAGTAAACAACTTCAGATGGGCAAATTACCTGGTTCAGCTCAGCTCAAATTTACTCAACTAAAACATGGCACTATGGCAAATTCATTTGTATTGGCAACTCCAGTACAGAAATTTTTTATAAAATAAAATGCCCTCAAGTATGTTACATAAAGTAACTAGTCTATCATTAAGAAATTCTACCATCATACTTTTGTATAGCTACAGACAGTGGTCAAAATCAGTCAACTGACTGTTTTTGATTGTTGAACTGTGGTCACTGCATTACGGGAGAATCGTTGACTGGGTTTAAATGTCATTATCACCACCCTCAACAATACAATATAACGATTTTTACTAGTCAAAATTGCCAACCCATTTTGACCTGTAAATGCACTATTACTTCCGTATATTAACGCAATGAGGTTTGACTGGCCGTGAACGTTAACGCTGTCAAACCATATAAAGTACTGTACATGTCATGCAGCGTTAATACACAGTGTATTTACGTATTGTATGTATAATGTAAGCATGTACATTAGTACATTACACATATGATAACAATGTAGCAAGTCACCAGGCTGGCTTGCTGATTATGCGCGGTGAGCGCTGCTGCCATTTGTGCGCTTGCGTAGTATTCTTTAAACCACAAGTTGAATATGCATGAAAAAGGTCACATACCGACCATGCGGTAAACCGGCCAAGACGTTACCTGGACAAAAAGGTGGCGCGGCCGTTTACAGGAATAAATTTGCGCCTCGCAGCGCGGCGATTGGTTTATCAAATCACAGCGGATCGGCGCATGTACGTATAAAATCACGAGTAACGTCTTGCACTGGACAAAGGTGGCGCGGCTGTTTAGCAGGAATAAATGGCGCTCGCAGCGGCGATTTTCAGTTTATCAAATCACAGCGGATCGGCGGCCGTACGTATAAAATCACGAGTAACGTCTTGCACTGGACAAAAGGTGCGGCGCGGCCGTTTACAGGGAATAATGGAGTGCCCGCAGCGGCGATTGGTTTATCAAAATCACAGCGGATCGGCGCATGTACGTATAAAATCACGAGTAACGTCTTGCGGTACCAAGACTAGTGCTGGCTCAGATAACAGGGCACGATTAGATCCCATGGTTGGCTGCATATTATATCATTATTTATGCATCAGCCACGGTAATGATCTTATCTAGACCCGCGCATGCTCATTGGGTTTTATTTTCAGTCAACACAGGAGTTCGTATCTAAAACTAGGACAAGGTTTCCCATGCCCTCATGAAGTCTGCTAGGTGATCGTGAAGATACTGTCCCTTTAAGCTGAAATATTCACGTATAATTATCCTGATTCAAAGAGTGTAAGCTTGTGCTATGAAATGTTTACTAAGTGCAGAGTAGGCATTTATGCCCCTAATGTTTCCTTGAATGTATCTTTCTTTTCATGGACAATCGTCTGCACTTTACAGGGAGTATTATATACATTATTATTACAAACCCAAAAACAAACTGAACAAATTATTATCTAAAAGCTTATTTGCTACCAAACATCATGAGAGGTTATTTTGTCTAAAAGTTTGTTAATGTCGAGAAAGTATGTAGAAAAATTCAAAACTTGAAGTGGATCACCGTATCGGTGATTCATTTCAAAACAATTTGCAAACAATTATATGAATGCATTTTCACAATTTTTTCGTTAACGAAATAAGTTTGGTTTCTGTACACACCTCCTCATTCTCATATCAATGTATAGACATTTCACCAATTCATGAAACATTATCTACAGATTGTCAAGCCAACTGTCATTACATGAATCCGTACTCATCACCTTTTTCAGCAGATCATTAACCACTCGGCCACAAAACTGTAGTTATCAAGCTTTAAATGATTATTTCTAAAGGTCGAAGAGACGAACAAGTTAAAGGTTGATTTTTTTATTTTTATTTATTTATTAAACCATCTTTAACGATGGTAAACCCTATCCAGCATTAGTTGATCATTTGGGGCCCTCATATTGTATAAAAATATATCCCCATTCAATATTATATACAAAAATTATTACAGGAGGTACAGATGAATTTAATAATAATGATAAAACAGTCTTAACGGACAATTACATACGAAATAAAAATGTAAAGGACTAATTGCATTAAATAGACCCTCCCTCCCAGCCTACTCATACTGATTAAAGATAGGACTAGCGGGGAAGATTAAAAATGAAGTAATACAACTAAAAAACAACTAGAGGTATAGGAGTTTGTTAAAAACAAATTCAGGGTGTTCGAGTGTGCCTAATATGATCAACCAGAGGTATTAAACGAGGGCAGGTACAAGAAGATTCATGGTAGATACCCTCACAATAAACCTCTGCTCAGGCCCGGTTTCAAAAAGTGATTCCATCTCGAGGCGGTGGAAGAACTTTTCTGGACATCGACGGTAAATTGGATGTATCCTACCGTTGGAAATCGTTCGTTGTTATTCACGGTTAAGAGACTTGCGCTGCCACCATGAAAGAATAGAAACATCTAATTAATAAGTTTTGAAACAACAACAATTTGCATGAATCACCCATTTTAGCGTCATTGTTTTTAAGTCAATACATTTCACTGATGATAACGGAATCAAATAAATGATAATTATATTGGTGCTCTGTTTCAGTTAAACCAGTGTGTTATGAACCTGTGCATTTTACTATTTTATACTACATTATATAAAAAGTTGGATATGCCAACCTTGGCAGACTTATCATGTTTAAGCCAAAGAAGTATGCATTATCCGGTATCATCGTCTCCCTGCCAAGGCTGACAAACTTCACTATCTATTTGTAAGAACAAATTATCAAAGCGCAAGTCTTTATAACAAAAATATAAAGAATTATGCTGCAAACCTCTCACTTGATGTATTACATCTATAATACTTTTAGTGCTCACTTTAATCCCGAAAACATTACTGATTAAATTTTGCAAAAAAAAACCTACTTGGATGACGCAGTATCAAATATCTCCGAATACTTCACAACTGAACTTGTATGGTCTATACTAGGTTTTTTCGCCTGTGATCGTAATTTTGTCCTCCAAGACTCCGGCGTTACATTTGCAAATGTGAGTGTTTTCTTATCACTCTCTCTTCTCTTGAGGAGAGGGATGAGCAGAGGCATCTGGATTTCGCCACTGGAAAACCGTGGAATGAAAACATAATACTGTGTTTCTGTTTAGAAGTTTCATGTAATGTCCACAAATCAACAGCGGATCCAGGAAGCTAACGGGGCCATGGCCCCCAAAAACCGAAGCTGTACGCCCCCAAAAAAAAAGAAAAAAGAAAAAGAAAGAAAAGAAAAGGTGAAGAAAAAAGGGGGAAAAGAGAGACAAAACAAAACCCCACAACTTTACGCCCTCCTTGTGCAGCTAAGTCTTGCTTATACGTTCAGCTTTTTAGTTAAAGTATGCAAATTACAACACACTGATTGGCTACATGAATGTGTTCATAATCCTACTCACGATCCAACATTGCCACAAAATTTGCAATGGTAGTTTGTGCAGTTAAGCTTTGCTTCGCATTAGGACGAGGCGTACATTGCGGTGATTGTATGTGCCGGCTTATGCACACGCGACTGGTTGTGTGGGGTTTCCATGAGAGAGTGATCGCCTGGAGTCTCCTCATCCTCCTTCAAGCTCATCGTGACCGTCTCCCAACCACCACTCAAGTTATTGAGTACTTGCCTGCCACAAGCGGTAGTCCATCGATTGAACTTTAGTTTCTTGCTTTTAACTGATTGTTGTTGTTTCCTCCAATCGCCACATTTTGCCATTAAGCACAGGTATTTCAACGACCATTATAGGGCTCATATACAGTGGAAAAGCTAATCTATTTATGAATAATATTTGTCCGCTCAGGAGCAACCAGTTAAGCATTTCCGGAAACCCTGCATTAGTCAAGTGGTTAGGACTCGCAGGACCCAGCCTACAATCACAAGGTTGCGGGTTCAAATCAAAGCTTATCACTGAAATTTCATACTAAATCAAGTATTGTCGTTCAGACCCACAAAACAAACAAACCCCACCAGAAACGTTTTGCGCTCGCAAATACGCCCTCTCCACTGGAGCATTTGGCCCCCAAACTTTGGGCCTAGATCCGCTGTGTTGCCACAAATAGGGCCTAAAACGGAAAAAAAAATATATATATCCTCAAATTCCTTTGTTCCGGATTCAGACATCCACACCAGGAAGGAGAGAATCAGACAATTTCCAATGAATACATGATCGAAGAATGATGAGTGTTCTGGGTTCTTTTACGTACGTGTGTTATTTTAATTATGTAAAACAATTATTTTAAGATAGAAACAAAATTTATTATGCAAAAAAATTTATAAAATATTAAAAAACTATATGCAATAAAATAATTTTGTTTGTTTCAAATGTGCAAAATAAAAAAAGCACGGGGACATTGAACTGTATGAATATGAAAACCTTGATGTATATAACTTATTCTAAAATAAGTAGAAATTGGCGTTTGGTACCAAATAACAAAGCACCATAGGTGTCCGGATTGACGTTATTTGACGGCGTATACGCTGTGGTATACCAATTGAGTAAATCGTCCCGTCATGAGTATTAACACATTTACGAGTAGTAATACATTTACGAATAGTTACTGAACTCACAATCAGTAAGTTGTCGGCCTGATGTATTGGGGTTCCAGAATCTAGAGAAGAAACGGCATGAAGTGTTATAATAACATGCAAACAGTCAACGCTGTAGGGACCCCAGAGATTATTAAGTATGGAATAATTCATTAGATATCATCCAGTTTTCGTATCTATTTGTTCACTAATTAAGTCTGCTCATGTTTGGCTTTTATATTTCTCGGAATCCACTGGATATCTAGTTCAATATTATTACGGGTAAAAGTTGTAAATATGTCAAGCCCATTATTTTTGTAATTTATTTTCATACTACCGACTTCTACAACCCCAGAAGCAGTGGCTAATGTGTCTGTAAAGATCTTTAATTGTGAGCCTGTACGATAAGTATAAAATATTTGACAGCAAATTGACCATTGTGTTTAGTTCGCTTTGCACTGTCTCAAGTTCCGTCCAGAGTTTATGAGCAACAATGAGTATCATTACAAATTACTGGTCCTGACCCGGTTGCACCAGTATCACAACATATGATTTTGTTCACTTTATGAGTTTCAAACACCTTCATTCATTGAGTTGAGCAGTTTTTCTTTTCCAGAAGGTTAATTCCGGACGACACCCATCCCCTTCGGTTGATTTTGCAATCTGAATCTAACAATGTCTTTCAATGCAAGTCTCGTTATATTTCCACCATTGGACCGAGAATATAATTTGGCCCACAAAATAGTGCAACTGGTATAGATGTACAGTTTGCAGCCATTAACTTCAGATATAACTTATTTAGTTTGTCTATTCTTGAAGTGTACCTGCCTAAAGCCCCAGTTCACACATTCACGATTTTTGCCCCGAATTTACCGAATAAGCGCAGATCCTGATACTTCGCCACGGTTGCCCGGATTATTAGCAAAATCAACGAATCGGCTTCACTGCAGATCCCTCACGGAGTATCACCATGACTATTGTAGTCAATGCTAAGAATGTACCACTTATCCAAGCCACCGTATCCTAAATGTCCAACGAATTAACACGAGTATGGTACGACTACCTCTCGGCAGCGTTACGGCTTACCCCAACGTCTGCGCAAGATTGCAATAAGAAGGCCCAATCAGCCAAGATTGCATATCTCCGCTTGTGCACCTTGACGAGTGTACATCAACTCGTAGTGCTGTCGAAGCGGTTCTTGAAACAACCGTACTTACCAGGTGGCACGATTATCCCCAAGAACATCCCTGAGTATCCCAACCTTGTCACCAGCGCCTGCCGGCTACCACGACCCCTCACGACTGGTGTAAGAATGCCTCAAGAATTCAAAAAATCGGGTAGACTTCCACGATGTTTTGGAACATGTCCAAACTATCGGGAGGCCAATCAAGATGTTCCAAGAACACTCAAGCATTACTCAAAAATGACCACGTTGCCATTAGGGTCTCACCACGGATAGAACAGGATGTCTCGATTTTCCAACTCGTGAATTCGGCAAAAACGGAAATGCGTGATCATTTGAACCCATATCATACCTAACCATTCTAAAAAGGAGTTGTGGGGTCCCAGTTGTTTTCTCTTATGTTATAAACCAAATCGAGACAAAAAAGATCAACTCTCATATGTTTGGAAATCGTTTGGGCTATTTTAAGGTTTAATTCTGCAAGAGTCAGAAGCTTTGGGAAATGACTATAAACCCATAATCTAAATATATTGCTATAAGGATACTGTACCAGAGGCTGCCATTGTTACAAGAGGCTTCATCATTACTAGTTAGAGCAGGGAGCTGAAGTGAGTACAAAAGGAAGGAGACATTAAATTAAAAATTCTGAACCCCGTCAATTGTCCATGAAACCATAAAACATAGTAATTCGGGAGAAATATCAATGGACGATATCCTGACTTTAGACTGTAAAGATAACATCAGTACCTGACAAGTATTGTAGCCCTATTTTTCAATCGTCAGAGTTTAAAATGGATTTGCTTACAAATTTATTCAGTCTACTCAAATCAGAATCAATCTCTTCTTCCCGAGGCTTGAGATAAGCTACAGACAGGGTCTCTGGATAAGATGGGTTGGTTGTTTTCTCAGATTCTATTTGATGACACAGTAGCTTTATGATGATTCGAAATAAACACATATTCTAATAATGTGACATGCATCATTAACTTTGGTAGAATGGATTACAACAATGCGTTTACAATATCAGAAACACCTGATTTAGTAGCGGAAAGCTTCGATCACATGATTCAAATCATCCAACTGAAGCACACTTAAATTGCTCTTCTGACCAACAGTGTGCAATGTAGGGTTTCCATGGTGGTTCTCAATCGTGAAAGACAGCTACTCGTGTAATCTCAAGTAATAATGAATAATGAAAGAGCATTTAATACCCTAGAAATACTCTTGAAATGAAATAAAGATTTAAATGAGTTATTTATTTGATTATATGTTTCCCATAGGTATATTGATGGGCAAAGCCAAGTAGCTAACCACTGAGTATTGATGGTCTTTGAACAAAAGTAGTAGCGTCCTTGCAAAGATTTCCGTCTATAGTGGACAATCGAGGGTCTGGGGAAACAAAACTTGGGAGTGCTAGAAATTACATCGTAAGCAAAAATATTGAAAAAGTCAGAAGAAGTGAAATAGAGGGCGCTAATATTGATCAAACCAAAGGTATCTGTAACATTATTTATATTGGTATATGGCGCGGTAAGGCAATACTACGAATTGCCGGTGGCCACTGAACATAGTATCGTACACTATCGTACATGTATTAAACATGTACACAAGATGTTAAGATCATCTGTCGTCGCGCCCTTGATGCTTCTCGTACATGCCAACACGGCGGAGCTCATCTAATATACCAAACCAGAAACCAAAGACGTATTCTTATTAGTTACTGGTTGGCCTAGCAACTAGGCGTCGCCAAAGGGATACATGATTAAAATTGTACATATACATGACCTTCCTGTACTCCATTTCATTATGTATACAGAGACTGGGTCCAAAAGTGTATTTATGTGTATTGTATTGTGTTGTGTATGGTACTAACCGCCCACACCAATGTTTAAATTACAATGGCTCCAGAACTTTGTTTCCACTTCAACTTCCCTTATGATTTTTGGAAAACATAAACTTTTTTAGTTCTAATTCAACACCCAATACCGTCATCGTGACATCATTGTTCAGGTGCCGTCTGTATGTTGAGGTTCATATCTGATGTTGCGTTTCAAGGCTCAATTCATCAACCAGTTTTATTTGATGGAGAAGAGTTGAACAACATTGCACCTGCACAAGTCAGTTTGTTAACGTTATCACCAGGGGACATCATAACACGTGCCTTTTCTGATCACGAAAACGCACCTTGTTATGACCACAACCCATCAGTAAGGCTTGATTTTTTCTTTCAAATTGATAAGCACCAAGTTTTTATTGATGTCTCTCATTGTATACACCTGGTGAAGTTTGGTTTAAGAACATTTTGAGTTTTAACAATATTATTTAAACTTGTCGCAAGAGGGCGCTGTCAAATATTAAGACGCCATCATTTATGATGGTAGAAGAGTGGCCAAGGGTAAGTGTCATTCACCCAAATAACTATTTACACAAATTTCCCTTTTAGTTGGTTGCTAGACCCCAAAATGAGGTTGGGAATATTTTATTTCATCTTCTGGTTTGAACCGGAAGACAAGGTCAAATTGGGGTCATGTTTGTGTAATTTTTTCGGTAATCCAACACTTTTTCCATGTTCACTTAAAAATCCATCGTGAGTCTAGGAGCAGAATTTTTAAAATAATAAACTGAATTAATGTAATTAACACCTGATGACGCCATCAAGACGTCAAGAAACGACCACAAAAAGAGGTGTCTGCACCGCAGCTCGAACACTCAAGCAAAGAGCGCTTAAAGTAATACAGAGCAAAATGTGAAATAAACGAGTAACGAAAATAAACGAAAAACTCCATCCATATATATATATATAATTATATATAAATTTTTATATATAGATAGAGACATATATATATATATATATATATATATATATATATATATATATATATATATATATATAAATATATATAACAGATAAATGTCATGACAAAGAAAATTGGCTGATGCTGGACTCGAACCTCCAACCTCTCGATTACTGTAATGAGCGCTTCCACCAACTGAGCTGCTAACCAGCCCATATGTTGGTGGGCGGTCCACTTACGCTAATTATCTATTGCTCTATGGGGCCAGGTCAGAAGCCAGCACGATCTGCAGAGTGTTGATCAAGCCCCGGTCAGATGCAACAACCTGGCACGGCAGTAGCGGTGATCACACAACGGGATACAAGTATTTTACGTGGTTGCACACAAAGTAGATTTATAGGAGAAACTGACCGAAATATTAGGCGGCATATATATTATATTATAATGGTGTCCTTCCATTGGTGAGTTTTTTTCGCGGGTAAAGAGACGGCCTTCTGATCCGCAGATCCTTGCTGCAGGTGCGGGTAGGAAATCCAGTGCTCGAGATTATCATGCCTGGCTTTTTCCCGCACTCCCCTTTCTTCTTCATTGTCAGATTCGATTGGCTTCAAATGTCTTCACACTCTCGACATGTTCGGTTAATCACCCGCTCCTGGGCTATCGCCTCGTAGTCATGGGTGTCACCGCGTTGCAAGCCTTGATGTTTGCCTCGAGGTACTCGTACCCCCGCGGATCTACTCTGAGCCATCCTGCACATTTCAGCTGACCATAGAAGACTGCCTTTTGGGAAATTCGAGTGTCGTCCATCCTCACAAGAGGTCCCTCCTAGCGGGCTGTTGTTGATCATTGACGTGACTTTTCCACACTGTCAAGTCCAGCGTTCCAGGACTTCTGTGTTAGGGATATTCGCCATCTCGCCCAAATGACACCAGGTCATTTCCCGGGGG
>CM055824.1:644626-694598 GCA_029582265.1 Zoroaster sp. YZ-2022
AAAAAAATTTTGAAGGAAGGACAACATTGTAATGTTAAAAATAATTTATTTTTTCCCCTCTTTTGAATCAAGATAAAAATTGAAGGTAAAAATTGAATATGGCCCCTATAGACTTCTCTTTGAATCAAGAATCATAAGGAAAAATTGGTAATGTTGGAAACTGTTTTATTATGCACTCTCTTTGAATCGATATCTTTAAAGGAATGTACAACATTGGTAATTTTCCTTTTGGGTATCCCCTTCTTTTTAAATCAAGATATACATTAAAGGGGAAGGTCAACATTGGTAAGTTAGAAAAACCTTTCTATATTTTCCCTTTTTTGAATCATTGCGGGCCCCAACAATGATTTTGAAAATGAAAGATTTTTTTCAATCAGGAAGACTAATCGAAAGACGAGGGACCAGGGGGGCCCAGGTACACCCAAAAATTTTCCCAATCAAAATTGAATGACTTTAAGTTCTTAAACCCTTTTTTACTAAGGTAGTAAAATTTTTAAAAAGTTCATCTAGGGTTTGGTAGATTTGGATGTTTGTGTAGAAAAAATTTTAAAAGCGGGGAAAATTAATCTTTTTTATCAAAACAAAGCCAGATGCCCAAAATTCCTTTTAGCAATTTTGCCTTACTTATCCTTATTTTAAATAAACAAAACTATAAAAATGGTTCAAGAAATTCGGTGGGCCCCCGGGAAAAGGGGTTTCATAAGAAGGTGAAGAAGGGGCCTTAAAATTTAAAAATTTCCGGTAAAAAAGGTACTTTAACCCCCCCCTTTAAGTGTCAAAAAAAAATTTTTTAAAAATAGTTTTGTGTTCAAAATATTATTCAGGAAAAGTATAATATACAGTCAGTCTGAAAATATTTTTAAAGGGTCAAACCCGGGGTTTTAAAAACGATAAAGTATTATAATACTTGGGTTCCAAAATTTAGCTATTTGATTTTCCATCATCCATTTAAACCCCTGAATTTGGTAGCAAAAACCGGGTCTCGAAGGTGCCTATGAACTATAAAACAAAAAAATTTAAAGGTCTGAAAACAGAGACACAAACAGAATCAAAAAATTAGGATTTCAAAACTTGGTCCAAAATTTGAGCCCAAAAAACTTGGCCCAAAACTTGACCCCTTGAAATTTTTGAAAACAAAAGACCACAGCCAAAAAAACAGTCCTTTGGGGCGTTGGCCTTTATTTCCCCGTTTTTAAGGGAAAAGTAACCCCCCAAAACTCTTTCCAAGTCCACAGTTTTGGGTAAAAAAAAAAGCGAACAAAGTTTTTAAAAAACATACCATGTAAAAGTTTAAATTTCGTACTGGGTCTTTAAAAGTTTTTTAAAGAAAAAAAAAACAAACAACAAAACCAAAAGACAAAATTTGGGGTCACAATTAAAGCGTTGACTTTGGGGCGTTGAATTATCTTTTTGGGATTGAGCCAAACAAACGGGGCTATTGTTCATTACAAACGACAGGTTGTCGTTTTACCCCCGACGGTTAATTAACCCCCGGGACCTGGTTCTTGGTGTTTCCTATATAACTACAAAAATTAAATTCTCCCCTTTAAATTGCGGTGAGTGATCGGACTGTGGGGAAATCCTTTATCATTGTTTTAAAGCCTAAAAAAAAAACAAAAACAGACCACTTAAAAAAAATTTGACTGGTTGGGCCTTGATCTATTTATTTGACTGAGACAAAATTTTTTTTTTACCCCCGGAAAAAATTCAGAAATCTTTGACTGTTTTTTTTTTGGTTAAATTCTATGGATTATCCGAATTCAGTCAAAAAAATTTCTTTCAAAATAATGGTGGGATGTAATTTTTAAAAAAACAGTTTTAAAAAAGGTTTCCCTTTCTCCTGATTTAAAAAAAAAATGGGGGCCCGTTTGGGGGCATTTTGGCAACCCCCCCTCTGAACGATTTCTATAAAAAAAAAAAGGCCAAGGCGGAAAAAGGAACGAAATTTAAAATCGGGTTTTCAAAATCGGGTGTTTCACAAGTCGGAAGAATCTCCCCTGAATAGGGGCCGGCGGTTACGATGCTATGTTCGTTATTTCCGGGGAAAACCTTGGGAAAAACTTTTTGCCTTTATTCATCATTGGGGCCCCCCCTTTTCTAAAAAAACCAACAATTCCCGGCGTGCTCGATCGGGTTTTCGTGGTTTAATTTTACTGATTTGATGTGTAAAGTCATTTTGTCCGCCGACACACTAATATCACAACACTCACAACGCATGATTTTTTCCCTTTGTTGATTTTCTAATACAAGGCCTTCTTTTTTGGGATTCATCCCTGTATCTTTGCACATAATTCGTTTTTTTTTCTGTTTCCCCGGTTCCCAAAAGACTCTCTCCGGGGGACCATTTTTTTTTCCCACGCTGTCAATTGTAAACCCCCAACTCAACCCCAGACCAAAACCCTTTTATTACGCGTACGCACGCATCAAATTGCATTAGATGACTGTTAATGAGAAATTACGTTGGTATTACGCATGCATTTACTTTTTGAAAAAAATAAGAAAACCAAACAAATTAAAGATTTGGGAACAAGGCTTTTTTTTATTTTCCATTCAGAGGGGGGGGACCCGGAAGATTTTTCTTTTAGGGTGACGGAAAAACCCCTCGGCCCGGAAGTTTTCCCCAGAACCCAAGAGTTGGCAGCCTGAAAATTAAGGAAGGAAAGGAACTTGGGTTAAGGGTAAACTGCTTCTATGGTATGCTTACTTTTTTGAATAAAAGATATACATTGAAGGGAAACTTTGGTAATGTGGAAACCTTCTAATCCTTAAAGGGGAAATTAAACATTGGTAATGTTCAAAACCTTTCTATAATTGCTTTTTTTTTGGAATCAAGATATACTTTGGGAAGGGGAATTACAACATTGGTTTTGGCAAAACTGCTTCTTTGGAAGTTTACCTTTTTGGAACCCAAGATATACCTGTTTAAAAAGGCTACAACATTGGTAATGTTGGAAAATTTTTTGAATCAAGATATTTACCTTACACAAAAAAACCCAAACCCCTTGAAATTTAAAACTTACTACCTGTGTCTTTAATAAAAAAATAGTAAAAATGTGGAATTTAGGAAAAGAAATTTTCCCCAAATTAAAATTTAAAATTTTTATTTTTCTAAATAATTACAAAGATAAAAAATTTAAGTTTTCTCCCATCAGCTTTACAAAAGTTTTTACATTAAATTTGAAATTTTGGGGTTTTGGGATTAAATTCCATTTTTATTAAAAATTTTTTAAATATAAAATTTAATTAAAATTCTTTGTTTTTTACCCAGAAACAAATATATGGTTTCAATATTATCAGGATTTTTTTTTTACATAGCTTTAAACCCGATAACCACAGGTAAAAATTTCCCCTAAATGTCACTATAATTCGTTTGCTACTTTTTAAGTGAATTTTTCTTCTCACCCAAAACCCGAAAAGACTTTTCCCTAATTTTTTTTTTCCGGGGAATTTCTTGACTCAGAATGGGTTTTTTTAAATCCAATAAAATTTTTAAACCCGGTTTTTTCCGATATATATCGATAAAAAAATTTTAAAAATGTGTGGGGAAAATTTTATTGCACGTATCCCCAACCCAAGTGGGTCGGGCGCAAGTCCTCCCTGCCCCAAAACCAAAGGCTCATAAACTTCCTGAAACCACCCCCGGCCCCTTTGGGGATTGCCCAATTCCCTCCCTTTTCTAACATGAGCAAAAACCTCCTTAAGGCCCGCCCCCTTTTGGGGGGAAAGAGGGGAATTTGATTAATTTTTGCTAAAGGACACAAGTGTCACCCCTTGATTTCAAAACCCACTTTTGGTTCAACACCAGTTTTAACTTAAAAAAGGTTTTTGATGCCGGGCAAAAAAATGGTACGCAATATTCGATATTTATCGCTCAAAACCTGCTCTGGTGGTTTAATTTAAAACAAAATTTGATGGGGGTTTTTGGGCTTTCCCCTCTAGTATGGCTGCTTTTATGGGAAGTTGCCGGGTTTAAATCAGTCCTGCCTTTTTTGTTTCCCCCAAATGTGCACACGGGGGGCTTTTTTTGACTGGTTTTTACCATTTTGATCACCCCAATACAAGAAAAATGTTTTTACTAAAAAAAAAAAACAGTAAAATGTCTTCAATGAAGGTTTGAAATGTTTTTTTTTAAAAAAGGGGGCAGTATCGTTGATAAAAAAAATCAAAATTAGGTTTTAGAATAATTCAGGGGGTTGCCATAGTCCCACATAAAAGGCCTTTACCGTTGCTGCAAAAAAAATTTGTAATTTTCGTCACTGTGTTTAATTTTAAACAAGGACATCAATTCCATTTTCCTGTAAAAGTCCTCTAATCGGGCGATACTCCCCTTTTTTTAAAAAGGACATACCTTGGAAAGTATATCAACAAATCAAAAACAAGGAAAAAAAATTTTCCTTTCCTGTAAAGCCCTTTTTCTAACCCATTAATCCCTTCCCCTTTTAAATGCCGAGACACCCCAAGGTTTTATCCATTAATTTTAAAAAAGGACATCAATTCCATGTCCTGTCAAAAGGGTCTGCTCAACGGGGACGATACACCCCCTTTAAATCCCCAAAGATACCCCCAAGATAACATTAATCTTTAAAAAATCAAATTCCCTGCCTGTCGTCTAAAATACTTTGGAACTAACACAAACCTTGGAATATATCAACATTAATCTTAAAAAAGGACAAATTCATTGGAAACCCCCTTTTTCTAACCCTTACGATACCCCCCTTTTGGGGGGGCATTCCTTGGCGATATCAACTTTAAAAATTTTAAACAAGGACTAAACCCATGTCCTGTCGAAAGTCTCTCTAATATGACGACACCCTTTTGGGTCAAACATACCTTGCGTAAAAATAACATTAATTTTAAAACCGGAAATTTTCAATTCCATGTCCTGCCCCGAAGTCTTCTAATCAGGGCGACACCCCCCTTTTGTCCCTAGACATACCTTGGCAAGTATATCAACATTGATTTATTTTGACCCTTGTAAAGTAGTAGGGGGGGTTTTTATTGAAAAACAAAATGGAATCAGAATCTAGTTTTAGATTAAAAAACCCAACATGATAAGGTCTTTAAATTTTTAAACGGGACATCAATTCCGGGTTCCAAAAGTCTGCTCTAATCAGAACAAAGCCTTTTTAAATGCACTAGACATACCTTAGTATATCAACTTTTTTGACTGATTTTGCCCCCGGATTTAAAAGGTTATAAAAAAACAAAATATTTGTTTTTTTTTGAGAATTCAAAAAACCCCCTTTTCCCCCTTTTCTGACTTATATATTTTTAAAAAATTTGAGTTAAAAAAGGTCACGGGTTTGGGTTGTTTTTAAAACCCGAATCAAAGAAAGTTTTGGGCCTTTATAGTTTGGGGATACCCTCTCGTTCTTTTGGGGAATCATTGATAAAGAAAAAAAAAAAAATTTTTATCAGCATGATTTTTTTTTTTTTAAAAATTGTGGTTTGGGTTGGAAACCCAATTTGTTTTTAATTAATTTTTTTCCCTTGGGGTTGAACTTTCGTAAATTTTTGCAGCCCCCTCTTAAAATCATGTATCCATATTTTGCTGTGAAAAAAACTTAAGGAAGAACAAAACACAACACCGCACCAATTTTAAAACCCCCTTTGACCAAAACCAGAGATTTTTTTTTCCCCTTTTAAACACCCTTTGGTGTTTTTTTTAACCCCCAATTTTGGAGGGGTATATTTTTGCTGGTTATATAGAAAAAAATAACAAAATTTTTCAATATACATTCTAAAAAAACACAAATAAAAAAAATTATTATAACAATGATAAAAACAATGTTTAAAAAATTTTACATGAAAATGTAGGAAAAATTTTCCCAAAAAAATACCTCCCCAAAAATATCTATTTTTAGAAATAAAATGAACAAAAAATGAAAAAAAATTTTTTTCCATTTTTTAACATTTGGCCCAAATTTTTATTTTTATATAAAAAAAAGGTTTCCAAAAACCACAAAAATGGTTTCTCTTGGTGGATCCTCTTATTTTTTGTGGGGAATTTTTGGCAAAATGTTAAAACCCAAGTCTTTTTTTGGTGGCCCTTTTTTGGTGACGTCTTAAGTCTTTTCCCTTTTGTAGAAGGATTTCCCCAAAATGTAAAGACAAAGGGTTTTCCCATTGGTGTGTATTTTTTGGTGACGTTTTTTTAAGTCTTTTCCCTTGGAAAGGGTTTTGCAAAATGCACAAAAGGGTTTTTCTCATTGGTTTTACCTCTGATGACAACAGACTTTTTTTTACATGAGAAGGATTTCCCAAATGTCACAAACAAATGGTTTCTCATTGGTGTGTCCCTTTTGGTCTTAGTTCCCTTTTGAGGGTTTTTTCCAAAAAATTCCCCAAAAAATGGTTTCTCATTGGGGGCCCTGTTGACCCTTTTGGTTTTGAGGGTTTTAAAATGCCCAAAAACAAATGGTTTCTAAATTTGGTGCCAGTTTTTCAGGGGTTTCCTTGGAAAAGGGTTTTTGGGCCCTCTGTGAAAAGGTTTCTAAAATTTCCCAAAAAACCCCGGGTTTTCTCAGGTGCCCCAGGGTTTCCGGGGGGTTTTAAAATTAAAAATTTTTTGGTGTGTACCTCTAAAATTTAGATTTTAGGGAAAGGTTTTCCAAATGTCACAGACAAATGGTTTCCCCCGGGTGTGTACCTCTGATACTTAGATTTTCTCCAAGGAAAAAGGGTTTTACAAATGTCACAACAAAGGGTTTTCTCATTGGTGTGTCCCCTCCGTGACATCAGTTGCCCCCTTTAAAAAGATCTTTGAAAAAAATGGTTTTTTTATTGGGACCCCCGATAACATCTTAGATTGCCCCCCTGTGAAAAGTCTTAAATTTGTCAAAAAATGGCCTTTTTCCCTCAATCAAATGTTTAAAAACCCTTAAAAAAAGGGATAAGGAGAACGAAAACCCATGTGAAAGGGATTTTTCCACAAATGTTAAAAACAAAGGGTTTTCCCTTTGGTTTTCCCTTGATGACTTTCCTTAGACTGCTTACTTGTAAATTTAATTTCCCCACAAATGTCACACAAATTTTTTCCTCTTTTTTAGATCCATTGGATGACTTGGGGTTCAGGGGGAAAACCGAAAAAACCTTGTCATTGGTGAAGACTTTCGACTAAAGAAATTTTCGGAAAAAAATAAAGGTAATTAAAAAAATATTTATTGGGGCGGGAATTGATAGTAAAAAAAGGGGGGTTGGGGTTCCCCCCCGGGGGCCACTCCCCAAAAGTGGATTAACAGAATGACTAACTAAAATTCATTTGGGATGGTGGGGGGCTAGTGTACAAAATAAGCCTACCCTTTAAAAATTTTTTTTTGCCCAGTGCAAAAAAAAGTTTTTGGCATTTTTTATAAACTTTTTCGGAATGGGGTTGGGAAAACAAACCCTTTCATACATAAACACAAGAGTGAGCAGAAGTTAGTGTCCTGGGACCAAACAAATGATTACACATGAATAGACAGATTGAGTAAAAAACAAATGTAAAATGTCTGTGGAGAAAAGAAAAATTATAAAAAAAAAGGAAAAAGGGTTATTCTTTCCCCTTTCTTTAAAATTTGGGTTAAAATTTTAAAGTATTCTTTTTATGATCTTATAAATTTAAAAAATTTTCCCCATAATTTTTCATTACAAAAAAAATTTTAAACTTTTTTCCAAAAAATTCCCCCCCAAATAATATTCCCCTTTGATATGTTTAAATTAATCTTTTTTTAAACCAATAAATTCGGTATAAATTTAAAAATTATTAAAAGTATAATTAAATGAAAAAAAAAGATTTTTTTGGGGTTTTCCCCGTACGAGTTGACGTCCCAAAAGTACGAGTTTACGTGAGTATGATTTGGGAAATGTTGAAAAAGTACGAGTTGACCGAATTCGACTGCAATTTCTGTACTGGTTCCCGGTATGGTAGTCTCTAGCCGGGCTATGTCACCGAATTTCGGTTTATTTCAAAATTTTGTGTCACAAACATTTTTTGAAAATTTCTATTGAATATTTTATACTGAAATATAATCGAAAAAAGCTTTTATGTCTCAATTTGTCGCAAAAAACCCTTTCCCTTTTCCCCCAAACCACTTTTCCCGTTGCGAAACCCTTTTGTCGTTGATTATCGTTGTTCCGTTCTTTCCGGGGTTGGGGGTTTGGCCCAAATTAAAATTTTAATAACTTTTCCCTTTTTTTCCTCAGTACTACAAAGTTTCAAATAACATTAAAATAATGTTTTGCGCTATTTTTTTTTTAAAATGTGTTTCATAATTATACATTCACTGATTAAAGAAATTTCACCTGCAAAAACCCGGAAAAAGCCTTTTCAAAATTGTGCCCCAATGAATTAGGGATTTGGGGTTTTTTGGGAAAAAAAAACAACCCCACATTTTTTGTGAAAAAGTAAATTTGGAAGAAAAAGGTGGCCCTTAGAAAGGGACAGGTTTTTAAAACGTATTATAAAAAATTTTTGGAAAATGGAAATTTTTAAAGAATAAAGAAATTTTGGGAAAGAAAATTTTAAAATTTAAAAAACCCCTATACCCCCAAAACACGGTGGGGGAATTTAAAACGTTTTGGGTTTATAGCAGAAGGAAAAGGGGGGGGACAAAGCAAAGTGTGCAACTTTTTTTCCTGAAAATTTTTAGGACTATTCTGTAATGAAAAACTGTATAATATCATTTTTAAAATTTTCCCATTTTATAATTTTGGGAAAAACCCCCCGGGGTGACCCCATTTGCTGTCAAAAAACTGGCGGTGGGCCTCTTTAAAATTCTTGGATTTAATAAGTTTTGGGGAATTTTTCCAAGGGAATTCCGGGGTAAATTTTTTGGAAAAAATTTTTAAACTTTCTGGGGTTAATTTTAATTTTTTTTCTGGTTTTTATTGACAAATTACCATTTTTTTATTTTAAATGGTTTTGGGGAACTTATGCCAAAAACGTTTTTAAAGCCAAAACGATTTTATTTAAAAATTATTAGAACAGTATATAAAACCCTAAAATTTATAGTATTAAAAAAAGTTTTTAATCGATAAAAATTGAAAACCCAGTTACATAATTTTTTTTTTTCGAATTTTTTTATTAGTAGGCTATTAAGGGATAAAATGTTTGGATCAGTGTTAAGTGGCCAACCCCCAAAAAAATTGATCTAAAGGTTTGATAGCGCCCTTTGGTTCCTTTTTTTACTGGTTTTTTGGGGGGTTTTTGAAAATAAAAGGTCCCTGGATTTTTTTTTCGGGACCCGTCTGAAAAAAATTTGGGCCCTTTTTATTAAAAATTTTTGTGGTTACTTTAAACAAATGGGGTGGTGGCTGGTTTTTTTTGGGATTGGGCGCTCGGGGGGAAAAAAATTCATCCTTTTATTAGTGTCATTTGTTGCCCTTTTTTAAAAATAATAATTTTTAAAAATTTTTATTGATTGGTTCTTTTCCCTTTGTATAAGGGAATGTTTATTATTTGGGGTGGTAAAAATTTCCTTTTTCTTAAACCCCCACAGTGCAATAAGATGGGTATATAAAAAGCCCCCAAAACCCAGGATCCAAGGGGCCTGCGCCTTTTGGTTTTTAAGAAAGAAAGTGTTTTTGCATTTTTTTTTGGAGCGTTTAATGTTTGAAAAGAAAGCAGTGACTGTTCATAGTAAAGGCCCTAAAATAATGAAAAACCTTTCCATGCTGACAAAATCCCCATTTTTCACTGGTGATTTACATTGTAGCAAAAGAGTTGGGAATTTTGGGGGAACATTCCGAAATTTGCTACCCTGCTTTTATGGGGCCTTATTTTTTAAAAAGGAAATTTTCGTTTTGATTCAGAAAGTGAAAAAAATTGACCCCATTCGAAGTTTTAAAAATTAAATAATATTTGTAAAATCCCAATCTTTTTAAAGGGAATTTGTCGCTGTTCTCTTTTCAACTTAAATAAAACCATTTAAAAAAATTTTAAAGTGAGGCAGTTGGTTTATTGATAAAAGTTTTGCTTTTAAGTGTTTTAAAAAGGGATTAGTGTTTAACCGATACATTTTCTGGGGAAAAACACCCTATGCCCCTTTGGGAGGTGTTTTTTATTAATCCAATTGAGGGGGTTTTATGAGGGGCTTTTTGAATATAGGGGGGCTTATTCTGAGGCATTACATAAAAATAAAATGGGCCCTTAAAAAATAGAACATTTATATAAAAGGGATGAAACCCCCACCCCTCAAAAAATATTGCCCCCCCCAAAATTTCCCCCCATATCTACCCCCCCTCGTCCAGCGATTCGGGGGAATTTTTTTTAAAGTTGCGTACGTCAGTTGGCCATTAACCTACCCCCAAAAAAAATTTAAAAAAAAATTAAAAAATTAATAAAAAATGCCATTGTTGGTAGTATATTGATATGGATTTGAATAATAAAAAAAAATTGGAGTTCCATGAAGACAGACAAGATAAAAAAAAAAAAATTTTTTAATAATGTTTTTTAAAAGTTTAATATTAGGTATGGAAAAATTTCACCTTGGTTTTGTTGGGGATGGGAAATAAGATGAGTTGTATGGGGGTGTATAACATTGGTAATTTGGGAAAAAGTTTCCAAATAATTGTTTTAAATCCTTTTTGGGAATCAAGATATACATTGAAAAAAAATTTCAAATTTTTTGTTGGAAAAACTTTTTTTGGTATGCTTACTCTTTTGAATCAAGAAAACTTTAAAAGGGAAGGTACAACATTGGTAAAGTTGGAAAAACTGTTTCATGGTATGTTTTTCCCCCTTTAAATTTAAAAATATTTACATACACATTAAAAAAAAAACCCTAAAATTTTAAAGCGGGACTACACTGGAGAAAATAGTTCCACATTTTGGAATTTGGAAAATTCTTTTTCCCAAAATTAAAAGGGAAATTTATTTCACTTTTTAAAAAATTTAAAAAAAAATAATTTCTGGGAGTTTTCATCCATCAGCGTTACAAAAAGGGCTTTTTTACTTTTCTAATTTAAAACTTTTAAATTTTATTTAAAAAACGGTTGACAATTTTCCATTCCCTACTGGTTAAGTTTTGGGCAATATTTTTTTTTTCATCTACATATATCAGTAAACATATTTCGATTTTTTTTTTCATTCAGGTTGCTTTACACCGATAACCACAGGTATGAATATGAACCCCACAAGCGTCAAAAAAAGTTTGTTTAGACGTTTTGGGTACTGAAGTAGTTTGCTTTTTTTTCCCCACTTAAAAAGCAAATAGACGGGTTCTAATTTTGTTTCATAAAATTTCTGACTTGACCACAATGGCTTTTTTTTTAAATGTGATATATTTTTTAATAAAATTTTTCCGAAAACCCGATAATTTAAAAAAAAAGGTTTCCCGAATCATAATCGAAAAAAATAAAAAAAAAGGAAGGTATTCAATATTTAGTGTGTTATCGCCCAAGTTTATACTTAGGGAAATAATTTTTAAAGCTAAACTTGGTTTTTTAAAAAAAACCCCCCTAGTAAAGCTGAACAAATATCACCCCAAAAAAATGTGCTATCATCTCAAAAAGCTTAACGAATAAAAAAATGTCACAAAAAATTTTTTTTCATGGGTATGGAACCCCTGATGACTTCTTAATTGGTTTTTTTTATATAAAAAAAAAAAGGTTTACTACAGAAACCACAGAAAAATATTTTCCCATTGGGGACCCTGTGGTGTTTTTGTGAAAAAAGGTTTTTGAATGTTAAACCCCTCATTTTTGGTGTGGACTTTTGAGACGTTTTTAGTTCCCTTTTGGAAGGACCCCACAAAGGTCTGAAACAAATGATGTCTCTTTAAAAGGGCCCCCGATGACGTTCTTAGATTGCCCCCCGGAAAGGATTTGCCAAAAAGGCCCAAACAAATGGTGTCTCTTGGGTATGGACCCTCTGATGACGTTTTGGGATTCCCTTTTCTTTGGGGAAGGTTTTTACAAATGTCACAGACAAAGGGTTTTCTAAAAGGGGCCCCCTGATGACATCTTAGATGTTTCCGGAAGGTTTTTCCCCAAAATGTCACAAACAAAGGGTTTTCCCTCATTGGTAGGGCCCCTCTGTTTGACGCCTTGGGATTTTCCAGGAAAAAGGATTTCCAAAGGTCAAAAAACAAATGGTTTCTCATTGGTAGGGACCCTGATGACATCTTAGATTGCCTTTGGAAGGATTTGCCACAAATGTCAAAGAAAAATGGTTTCTCATTGGTATGGACCCTCTGATGACATCTTAAACTTCTTCCTTGGAAAAGGGTTTTCCCAAAACCGTCCTAACAAAGGGTTTTCCCTTTTGGGTGTGGACAATTTGTGACTTTTTGGGTTTAATTGGAAGTATTTGCCAAAAAAGTCACAGAAAATGGTTTCCCGGTTTTACCCCCCCTGATGACATTTTAACTTTTTCCCCTTGGGGAAAGGATTTCCACAAATGCCCCAAGAAAAATTTTCTATTGGGGGGATCCTCTGATGAAAATTTTTAGATTGCCCCCCTTTGGAAGGATTTTCCAAAATGTCACAGACAAAGGGTTTTTCCATTGGTGTGGACCCTCTAAACATTTTAGACTGCTTTCCGGAAAAGGTTTTTTCCCAAATGTCACAAAACAAATGGTTTCTCTTGGTGGGACCCTCTGATGATTCTTTGGAACTGCTTCCAGGGAAAAAATTTTTCCCACAAATATCCCCGACAAAATGGTTTCTCATTGGGGGGCCCCTCTGAGGGCGTTTTGGGGATTGCTTAAGGAGTTGAAATTTTCCACAAACAAGGTTTCCCAGAAAACCTCTGGTGCTTTTAAAATCCCTTGGGGGAAAAAGGTTTTTCCCTAAATGTAAAGGGACAAAGGGTTTTCTCTTTATTTGGAAAATTTAAAACCATTTTTAGTGACCCCCCCTTTTGGGGGAAGGTTTTGCCAAAAAAAGTTACAAATAAATGGTTTCTCATTGGTTTCCCCCTCTGATAAACGTCTTAGATTGCTTCTATGTGAAATTGTTTTCTTTATTTGTGAGATCCATTGGATGACTTGTGTTTTCAGGTTGAAAACACAAAATAATCAAACGGCTTGTCATTGGTAAAGCCCTTTTTGCCCAAACATTATTGGGGAAAAAAATATATGAAATTAATTAAAATATTTATTGAGGCGGTGCCAAAAACATGTTGTTTAATTCGTTCTTGTGATTCAATGTTTTTTACTTTCCTAAGTGGTAAAATTGGGAAAGATCAACTCGACAGTAATCTAGTTTACTTTTTGTAACCCCACGGGGGTGTTTCCTTTGTTTTTTCTGATAATTTAATGTAAATTTGTGTTGATTTTTTTCGACCCGGGAAAACAATAAATGAATGAAATGAATGAAGAAAAAACGGGGGTTTATAATTTCCCCCAGAGCCTTGGGTAGAATTTAAAAGAAAATAGTACATCTGGTTGGGGAAAATCTGGGGGGCTACCCAAATATAAAAACACATCAGCCAATTTAAAAAAAACAAGAGGGTTTTCTGACACCATAAGACAGAAACTTTCTTTAGCATGGTGGAGTATAATCATCCTGTAAACTTATTCAAATAAACTTAAAATTGGCAACTAATTTTTTAAGCTCAGTTTAAATTAACTATAAAAATATACATGAACTTAAAAAAAATAATTGTTTTTTTTTTATTTATTGAACCTTATTTGAAATTGCAAAAAAATGGTTGTTTCCCTTTCGAACCTAAAGGATCTTTCTTAAAAGGGAAAAAGGGGCGGGTACAAACATACATTCATAAAAAAACAACAGTGAGCAGAAGGTCAGGTGTGAAATAACACAAAAGAAGAAAAAAGCAGAAATGCACTGGTCCTGGGACTGGAAAAGAGGGGTTAAATTTGGAAAGGGGTGAAAGGACCATACTTTAAAAGAGGGTTAAGGGGGGGAACACAAAAAAAGAAGATACAAGAAGCTCAGTCTTTTACTGGTCCTGGGACTGGACAAAAGGGGGAAACATGAATGAAAAGAATTTTCCAAGGGTTTTTGGGTGGAAGAAAATTGGGGAAAATTTGTGAAAAACAAAAAAATTGAACCCCGGTTAGGGAAAAAAAAAAGACAAATGTAAAACAAATGAAGAAATTTCTGTGGAGGAAAAATAGAAAAAAGAGAAAAAAAGGAAAAATTTCCCTTTTTTAACATTTTTAGATATAATTAAAATTTAAAAAAAATTTTTTCATGATCTTATCAATTTCAAAGAAAAAATTTTTCCCTAAATGATACAAAAACCAACTTATTATCAAAAAAATTTTTAAAGTTTTTTAAAAAAAAAATTTCCCCCCCAAATAATATTCCCCTTTTTTAAAATGTTTAAAATTAACCGTAATCAATTTTTTTAAAAAATAATTGAATCAATTTAAATTTAGTAAATAGTAATGCAACGAGTTTTGGGACACGTACGAGTTGACGTCCCAAAAAATCAGTTTCCGTATAAGAGGGTTGGAAATGTCAGTGTGTTTTAAAATACGGGGTTGACTCAATTGACTCAAAAAAGTACAAAGTTGGGTTGGTTACCCACTACCAGGCTTATTGCTTTGGGGTATGTCCAAAATTTGTTCCCCGTCCCTTTTTATAACACAGTTTAATTAAAAACTAATACTAGAATAATTAAAATTCCTTTTACTGTAAATATAATCGTAAAAAACAATTTTCGCACAAAATTTTCATTTTTAAATACCCACGTGGTGAAATAACCGTGACCCCGCTTGGGTGTTGGGGTGTTAACCCCTTGGGTTTTCAGGGGGAACAATAACTCTCAAAAAAATTTCCCCTTTTTCCCCAGTGTACCAAAACGTATGTGCCCGATTTTTTTTATTAAACAGTATTAAAAAAGATTTAAATCGATGGAAAAAAAATAGGGAAAATAATTTGTTCGAATGTAAAAAAATTTTTTTCAAACTTTTGATTTTAAATACGATCGGGGTATGGTACAAATACACATTTTTTATACTCAGAACATGATGGCGCCCTTTGTGTACCACCGTTTGTTCAGTTTTTCTTTTTGGTTTAAATTAAAAGGGCCCTGGATTTTGTCAGTGATCGTTAGGTTGGGTGGGCATTTTTCTGGTTTTGCAAATTTTGTAGGATACTTTTGGGGAATGAGGGAGTTGGCCCCCTAAAATTTTTTTATATTTTTGGGGCTTGGGGGTTGAAAAAAATTTATCACTTTTTTTTAGTTTTTTGTTGTTGCAGTTTTTTAAAAAAATTTTTATATCTATTTATATAATTATGGTTATTTGCCCGTATTATATTCGCACGTCACACCCAAATTTTAGATAGAAATGCGCTGCGCGCAAACTCAACAACTGCCTGAGGGTGTGGGGGGTGGGCATGAATGTTGGGGCCCTCAAGCATAAAAAGTGGGGAAAAACACCATTTTTGGGGAAAATTTTGCCTGGGCCGACGACCATCAAGGATTACATAGAAACAGAAAATTTTCCCTTTTAAAGGGCAAAAGAAAGAAATTGTGGGAAAAAGCATTTTTATAAGCCTTTATCGGAATTTTCGCGCAATGACATCCCATGGGGAAAAGGTTTGGGGAAAAAAGAAACAAATGCCCCGTTGGGCAATGGAGAAAAGGTGATCGGGAAGATGTTAAAATTTTTTTTTGTTTTAAAAAATTTTGGGAAAATTTTTAAAAACAGTTAAAATTTTAAACAGAACACTTTTATTTTAAGAAAAGAATTTATTTCCCAAAATTTCTTTTAAAACTACACAAATGGAGGAATTGATGATTTCTGGGTCCTTTGGGGCAGTGGGTGTGGGCCAAATTTTTAAATTTTTGTCTTTTTTCAGAGCTTTTTTTTTTTTTCCAAAAAAAAAGGGAAAAATTCAGATAATTTTCATCATATTTAAAAACAAATAAAAGGGGCATTATGGTCAAACCGTGGTTTCCCAAAACTTCTTCCGTTCCCCCGTCTCCTATTTTTAGAATAATTACATGTAGGTCTATTTAAATTTTTTTTCAAAAAGGGGTAAAAAAGGTCCAATATCATGACCCAGGGGGCATTGACTTCCAACTTGATATTTTTGGACCAAATGGCCCCCGGAAAAAATGTTCCCAATTTTATTTCAAGCAAAGGCCTTTTTTCCCAAAAAGGCTGCTTTTTTAAAGTGGGAGTTTTTTCGAGTGTAAAGGGGGGTTTCAAAAGGGAAGAGTAAAATTTAATGGAAACCTGGGCCTTTTTCAATAAATTGGGGAAAAAAAGGTTATTATATCGATCAATATTTTCCCCCTTTTTGGGTTTTTTAAACTTTCGACTTTTAATGATAATTTGTATTTTGTATTTGCCTTTTTTTTACTATGGGGGTTTTTTTAGTTTCACCCCATATAACCGGGGGGATTTAAACATGCCTTTTTTTTTACTAATAAAAGGCGACAATAAATGAAAATCTTTAAAATTAAATTTTTTATTAATATCCCCTTTTTTTTTGGATGAATACCCGTAAGTGTTACAACAAAAAGGGAAAGGGTTTTAAATTCCCCCATAAAACGCTGTGCTCTTTTTTTTACTTTTATTTTTATTTGATCCGTGTTTACAAAATTTTTTCATTTATACAACAAACCCGGTTTGAAATTTTGAAAATGTTTAAACAAGTTTTCCGTCCTTCATTTATGAACTTTAAAAAAATCTGATGACGGTTTTCAAGGGTAACTGAGGGGAAAACCTAGCCAATAGTTTTGGTGGTTTGCTAGTTGTAAACATGGGGCTTTTTTGCCAAAAAAAAGAGTACTCTCAACCCAAAAAGGCACCTTTTTGGGAACCACAGGGTGTTTAAATTTTTGGAAAGGGTTTAAAAAAGGAAAAAATATGGGAAAATCAATGTCAATTCCCGGATCAAACAAAAGCATAATGATGCATGTGCACAAGGGTTTTTAAAAATGGGAAAAACTCTGGAATTTATTTTCCGGAGGGTAGTAATCACCTGTGCCATCATTTTCTTGTGTTTGTTTTTAAAATTTTTCTCTTGGGAAAAGAAACTCAAAAAATTTTAAAATAAGATGCAAAAGGCAAAGACGTTTCTTAAGGCCTTTCAAAGGTTTTGTATAATTTGGGACATTGTCATTCATTCAAGCCCAAATTAACCCCTTTTCCCTTTAAACCCCCCCCAAATAACCCTAACCCCAACCCCCCTAACCCCCCCTTCCCTTCCTTCCCCTAACCATATCCTCCCAACCCCAACCCTGGGCCCTGGGTTTGGGAAAAAAGGGTGGGAAAAAAAATATGGGAAAAAGCACTCAAAAAATTTTGAATTTGTTTGGGAACTGTTTGCAAAATTGTGTTTATATTGAATTCTTTTTCCCGTTCTTTTTTTTGTTTTTTTTGCCCTTATTTTTTTCATTATTTTGTTTTAAGCGCCCTTTAACATAATACAAATAAATAATTTTTATCGAATTGTACCCTTTTTGTTTTTTTACTCCCTTTTCCCTTTGGTTTCCCTTTTTTAAAGTTTTTATTACAATAATGGGGCAAAGTAAAGGTTATCCTTCCCAAATCTTTTTAAAATCATAGACAACCCAAATATGTTTTTAAAAAAGGGCATTTTTAGTGGGGAATATTTTTTAATTTGTTTTCTAGAAATTTTACCTCTCTATACTTTGATGTCCCAGGGGTGTTTTCCCCAAATCAAACTGAAAATAATAATTTCTTTAATGGGGGGGGTAATTATATTAAAATTTTTAACCATTCATGGTCAACAAAAATTTTTCTTTTGCTTGAATCTTAAAGATATTTAAATTCTTTTAAAACAATCTTTTTTTCAGATCATTCGGGTTGGGTAGTCTGAATAAAAGATAACTTTCCAAGTTGTTGCCCCTTTTTGTAAAACAATGACCATGACAACATCGATCGGTTGTAGCTTGTTGTACAGGATTTCAACTTGTTCAATTTTTTAAAAATTTTATAATGGTAAGTTTCTTTAAGGTGAGATGTTCAATTTTTTTTGTGTCTCGGTTAAAAATCACTGAGTTTACATTTCAGTTTCAAAAAGGGCATTGCAGGAAAATTTTGTTCTTTGACAAAAAACCCCCTTCCAAAAAAAGTTTATATTTGCCCTTTTAAAAAGCGGGGCCTGAATTAGTTGTTGACCGGGGCCACTCAACATTCTTCATCACCAAAATTTCACCACTGTTAAACCCCTGTTTATTCCCCAATAAAGGGAAAAATCCATTGTCAAAAATTTTATTTTTACCAGATCTAAAAAACATGCAAAAGAGCTTTTTGGATTGCAATATTAATGACAAAATAAATTAAATTCTTATTGAAACCAAATTGAACTTAATCAACAATCACATAATAATAGTCCCAAAAAAACCCAAAAATTTTAGATGATATACCAGCAATTAAAAAGGGAAAAATTTAGAAACAAAGTCCGTGAAAGTCAAATGAATAATTTTTTTGAAATTCATCAGCAAAAAAAAACATTAAACCAAATTTGGGGTTTTCAGTGGCTTGAAATTTAGTTACTCCATTGAGGAATGGACAAATTGTAAAACTAAACAATAATTTGGGTTTTTTAAAGGGGGGTTACACACAGTTTTACATATAATGTAATTTGTGCTTGATGATGGAAACAAACACTTTGAAATCTTTGTCTGAGGAGCTATCATAAAAAACAAAATTTTTAAAATCCCCTTTCTTGACTGAATTTTTAATTTAAAGAGACACAAAATGTTAATAAAATATACAAACAATTTGAAGGTATTTTCACTATTTTGACATTAAAAAACAACCTTATTAAGCTTTAAATTTTACAGGTTGGTTTTGGTCAGATTTGAAAATAAGCAAACTTTGAAAAAGAAATTTTTCCAAAAGTGTAACCTCCCCGTACAAAACATTCATTTTAAATAAGGGAAATTTGGGTTGGGCCTTATTAAAATTCTTTGACCCCAATTGATAAAAGTAAAAAGACTTGAATATAAACATTACATGAAACATGCTTTAAAACCCGAATTTTCAATGAAAGGGAAAATTTGTAAATGTTTTAAATGTTCACATTATCCAAAAATTGTTTGTTTTTTTTTAGAAAAGAAATGGCATCTTTGCTTCTTCATTAAAATATAGAATCCAAATCTAAAGGAGATTTGTTCCCTCCTTTAAACCTCCCTGGGGATGCAAAGATGATGAATTAACAACTAAATAAATAACAGTATAATAAGGGTTATTACCCCCATTGAAGACTCTACAAAAGACTGGATCCCCAGGGGAAACATGCTCAAAATATAGATAATGTACAGTGCTTAGTAAATATCACCAACTTCTACAAGGTATAATTCATGACAAAAAACCCAAAACAGGGAGGAGGGGGGTTCTTCCCCGGCCCCCCACCCCTGGATCTGCCAAATTTGGGAAATTTTGGGGCTTGGGGCAGGAAAACCTTAAAAACGTTTTTTCATTGTAATTAAATTTAAGAATTTCACAATTGGTAAAAAATTATCATTTGTAAAAATGTTCAATATAATTTTAAAGCTAATTTTTAATATTATTTTTAAAAAATGTACAATAATCATATATGTTGAAAAGTAAATTTAAATTAAGACAAAAAGCTCCTCTTTTTTAATTTTTAAAAATTTTTATTTTTGAATTAGTTTCTCATTTATGAGATTAAATTGGGTTTCCCAAGATAATTTCGTCTGAATGGGACGAAAATTTCATAGAAACCTTTCAGTGCTTTGGTTAGAAACGGAAAGTTTTAAAATTGTTTTTCCCAAAAGAAACATTGACTGGTCAATTGTTTTTTATGCAATTCTTGATTGTCATTTAGTATTTTGCACATGATGACATTTTTTCAAACAGTGTTTAAGAATGTACTTTTTTTTATTTCCCCCCGGGGTTTAAAAACATGAAACCTTCCAATTTAATTGATAGAGGTCAACAAAAACAGTCTCAGCAAGGCATCCTCAACCAAAAGAGATCAGCTGGGGTGCTCCAAAAAAAAGGTAAGAGCAAAAAACTGGAAAATTTTAAAGGAGCTCAGGTGTGAAAAAAAAACTTCCCTTATGCAACTCTTTCAAGGGGGGATCCAGAGGGGGAAAAAGGGGTTTAACCCTTTTTTTTGCTTTTTGTCAAGGAAATTTTTTTTCAACGGGTTGGCAAAAAATGGGTGGCCACGGGAAAAAAAAAAGTATTGACAAGATATTTATTTGGGGGTTTTTTTTTAAAAAGCCCCGGTTGACCAACTTTGCCGGGGCCCCCCCACTTTGGGGAAAATGCAGTGAAAAAAAATTTTTAAAATTTAAAAAATGATAATTTTCAATTAAAAAATGTTAAACATAAAAAATTTTGGAAATTAAAAAAGTTTTGGGTTTGGCCAAAAAATAAATTTATTCTTTTGGCCGCTTAAAAGCGATCTCGCCGGGAAAAAAAAAAGTTTTTCTTATCCTTTTACAAATCTTTTTGTTCCTTTTTTCCTTTAAGCCAACAGAGGGCTTTCCCAAAACGCTAAAACCGGGAGTCTGGGTTCCCCGACCAAAAAATTTCCTAAAAAAACTGAATAAAATCGAAGAGAAAGTCGAGATTTTGGGGTGGGAACCAGACTAATTAAAAATTTTGGGCGCCCTGGTGTTTCGTTTTCTTTGCTTTCCGGGGGTGTTTTTATGTGGTTTGCGTTTTGGGTGGGGGCCAAAAAGAATCCGGGCCTTCTGAGGTTTTTTTCCCAAAAAAAAGCAAGAACAGTGAAGGTTTTGTAGTAGGTATTTTGACAACCCCGCCGTCCCCAAAACTGTGTTTTGGCCCTGTCCATGGTGGCCCCCCAAATTTTTGGGGTATGCGTGCTGTTTTTTTTTGCGGCGGATCGGGTTTGGGGGGGATCCCCAACAAAGTTTATTGTTCGGAAAAAAGGGGAAAACATACGCCAACCAAATTCCTTCCCAATTTTTTTTATGATAATTGGTTGGGTTATTGCATTTAAAAAAATTTCCGGAGAAAGGGCAATGTTTCTACCCGGGGGGTAAAATTAGATTTCGTTTAAAAAAAAATACATTCTTTCATTTGCCTTTGGGTTTTTCAAAACCTGAAAATATAAAAAGGGAAGTCGATTTTCCACACCCTTCTTTTTAAACCGGGGAAATTTTTTCCCCAGGAAAAAGGCATCAAAATAAATAGAATTTATAGCTCCCCTTTTAAAGGCCTACAAAATTTTTTTTTTTTTTTTTTTTTTTGGGCCCAAATTTCCCCCTTTTTTTTTTTAAAAAAAATGTAACTCTATTAAATTTTCACCTAGAACAGTGATCTACATCATTTTAAATTCTCCCCATGGGATCCATTTCAGTTAAAATTGGGGGAAGTTTGAAATTTTTGTCCCTACCTAAGTTGGGTGTAACATTTAGTTTTATTTGAAAAGTAAAAATTTTTTGAAAAAGTAAAGGGACATACCTTTAAGTTGAGGTATTTTGTTTTATTATGAAAAAGTAAAATGTCAATCAACAAAACCTTTAAAAATTAAAAAAAGCAGTGGGGCAATCCAGTAAATCCCCCCTCCATGGTTGAATAGATCAAATTGTTTAAAAAGGAATTGGGGAGGGTTTAGTGTAAAGTGTACTTAACGGTTAAAAAAATTTCGTTAAGGAAATTTGGGGAAAAATTTTGGGAAAACCCGATTTTATTAATAAAGATTGTTTTTTTAATCACAGCCGTTTTTTTAAAGTTTTTTTAAAAAAAATATTAACTTTTTATTATTTTATTATTACTTTTTTTTTTTAATTTCATTTTTCTTTTTATTTTTTATTGTTTTAAAAAAAAAAAAACAATTTGGTAAAAGATGTTGATTTATTCTTTAAAAAATTTCATGTTGGGAAAAAACTTTTTTTAACCCCCCTCCCATTAACCAGTGTTTGACGTAAATATTCTTTTGCAGTGGATTAAAAAGGGGCTTTAAATTAAATTTGGTTTTTTATTTTCCAATAACTAGAGTCCTTTTTAAAGCGAAAAAAATTTCCCCAAAAAAATTGAATTCCAACCTCCCAAAGGGATGTAAAAAGTCATTTTTTTTATAACCTTTCCTTTTGAAATTTGTAAACATCCCAAAAACAACAGTACGTCACATTTCAAATAAATGGTTTTCTCCCCTTTTTCCCGGGGGGTTTTCAGTTCATTCCTGAATCTACTTTTTGATCAAATCGGGTTGAAATTCCTTTTTTTACAAACAAAAAAATTTTTATGGAATGTTAAAACCCCATTTTCCGTGGGAAAAAAAGGGGAACCCCGTTTCTACCCCGAAAATTTTCAAAAAAAAATGATATTTTTCCCCAAAATGAAATTGAAAACTTAATTTTTCCGCTTTTTAAAAAGGACTCTATTTTTGGAAAAAGGTCATCACAAAACTGGTTTGACCTTAAATGCCTCTTTAAAAAGGGTTCACCACCCCTGGGGGCCTCGCCCAATTTTTTAAAATTTCATTTGTTGAGACATTTTTTAAATTTTTTACTGACATGTTAATGTATTTTAAAAGGGCCATTATTTTTAATTTATGATTAATTTTCAACAATTCTTTTCATTCTCTAGATCCCGAAATTACGACAAGTGGCCTACTACATGTGCTGCAGCCAGTTCAACTGATGATACTCTATTATGTTTAAAAGGCACCTAGCACTGGTATTTGGCTGTCCAAATGTAACTTTTGTCATAAATATATACATTTTTATATGAGTGGAATGTGAATAAATAGTAACTAAGGTTACAGAAATAGTGGTTTTATTGTATTTACGACTTTAGAATAGGCCCCCTTTACATTGACACATGGTGGCGCTGTTCGTTGACGTCATTCGAGGCGGGAATATTTGAAGAAAATGTGTAGTCTGGCCCCTTACATTACGTCTGGGTACCTGATGCGGTACGATGCGTCCACGAATCCGAGTAGTATAACGTTGCGGTACATGTACATGTATAAGAGAACACAACATGCACTTCAAAGTTCAAACTTACCCGGTTACCCTGTAGGCGGCGTTGTGGTGTGAGGGGAGCCGTCTGCGTTTCTGACGTCCCAACATCCAGGAGCACGCGATCTTGTCATCTTCTTCCGTTTCCATGGTGAACAGATGCTCGGTGTTGCTGGTTTAGATGTTTGTAGAAAATCCTGGAGTGTGTCTCACGTGTGGCTGAACCACAAAGGTGTCATCCACGTGTCGGAGCCACAGCTCGGGAGTTGGAGGTCGGCTTCTGGTAGACTGGATCACGGGGATCCTCTATATCCCTATTCCCCATGCGTTCACACGGTCTAAGGGATCCCGGGTATCCCACGACCTTCCGACTCGAGTCTTGGAGATCTTCTACATCTCGCTCCAACCGCTTCAAGTAAACCCTACGGGATCTGCTATATCCTAAGGCAACCCCTCACACCTCCTGTCACAGGGCGTTCCAGAAACACACCGTCGTCCAGCACCTCAGCCAACGCACCCTCACTCCTGCTCGAAACATCAGTACTGTCACTGGGAATGAATTTCGCCTCACACCCAAATCCATTCCAGCGAGAAGAAATCATCCAGTCAGTTGAACCAGCCCCCTCTGACGAGCTCAACAAAACAGCAGCCGATGGCGTCAGACTACAGATGGCGATGTTCTGCGTGGCCAAGCCAAGCCAGCCAAGCCCAACCTCTCCAAGGGAGAACTTTCTGCTACGGGACATCCAGCAGAGACAGCTCCATCCACATCCTCACACATGACAAAGGCAACACTACAGTCATCATGGACCGAGGCACAATACACCGACAAGGTAAGTCACATTTATTATCGATTCATGCGCCCCTCAAGAAGAACCCCATCCCATCCGCATAGAAAAGAGTTGCTGTGGCTCCTTGCCCTCCACCGTGCGGTGGCCTCTCCATCAACTCTACCGACATCTCAGACCATCCAGCTCATCCTGCCCTAGGTTCTTTGTGCCTGTGACAATTCACAAACCAGATGTTCCTCTCCGCCCTATTGCTTCGCCTCCAGAGGAGTTCACCTACGTACAACACTGGCCAAATCATTTAGCTAGATCACTCCGACCCTTGGTGGGTCTCACTCAACACCATGTGTCCAACTCCAGTAAGTTCGTTGAGATCACCCAGGGCCTCACACACTTCAACCCAGCGACATCTTGGTTAGTTTTGATGTTGTCTCCCTATTTCACTGTGTCCCAACTACTGAGACATGCCTCCTGGTGAAGGACAGACTCTGTACAAGGGTCTTTCTCTTAGATGATCGCATCACTCACCCCGGACCAAATTCATGATTTGCTACTAACATGTGTCTCTTCAGTTGTTTTTCAGTTTCAGGGCACTGGATTCTCTGAGCAGACAGTTGGGACCTCCATGGGGATCTCCTTTATCCCGGTGCTTGCGGCATTTTCATGGAAGAGGTTTGAAAACTTCTTCCTCAACACCATAGACCTCCAAGCAAGCTGTGGCTCCACGATACGTGGATGACACTGCCTTTGTGGTTTTGGCCACACGTGAGACACACTCCAGGATTTTCTACAACATCTAAACCAGCAACACCCGAGCATCAAAGTTCACCATGGAAGCGGAAGAAGATGACAAGATGGCGTGCAGTGATGTTGGGATTTCCGGCAACGCGGCGCTCCCTACACCACAACGTCTACAGAAAGCCCGCAGCTTTTTGAAGACAGATCGGTTTGAACCAGCGCTCCTTCCATCATCCAAGCATCAAATCATCGATTAATGGCGCGCTTCATTACAACTTGGCGCCTACAACATTTGTGACAAGGACAGCCTTCCCAAGACTACAGCATCAGAACTACCCTCAAGCATAGCGGTTACAATCCCCTAACAAGATCAACACTGTGGCTTGGTTCCAAACTCCAAAAGCAAGGTAAGTGATCTAACCCTCTCTGCTTGTCTCCCCTATCTAGGTTCGACGTCTCACAAACTGAAACGCATCCTCCGACAAGCAGGCATCGATGTATTTCCTCAGCCCCAGCAAACTCAGGACTTCTACATACCCACAAGGACAAACCCGGTTTAAACAACAGAGCGGGGAGTCTACCGGATCCCCTGTGAGTGCAGTAAGGTGTACATCGGAAACAAAAAGCCATAACCTCCCCATCAGATTGAAGGAACACCGAGCACACGGCCGCAGAGAGGAGATTTGAGAAGTCACGGCCATCGATCAAGCACTCTCAAGACATCAGAGACCACCAAATCAGACTGGCAGGCAGCCCAACTCATCACACCTGCCCGTCGACGCATGGCACCCCAGACAGCATCAGAGAGGCCATCGAGATGCGTCAAACACGACACTGTGCCACAGGACATCGGTTTCTGTTCATCAGCGAGCATATTGGCGACCCATACTACAGACTGAAGGATCTTTCTATATCCAAAGTCCATAACCAACCCAGACTGAGGGATGCCCCATATCCTAAGTCAACCACCTCCTTCCACTGTGCTTGTTAACAACTGATTCAGTTCAGTGAGCACACTCCTCTCCCTTTACACCTAGGATCCTGGTCCCATAGTCTCACAGTTTCCGCCTCATGCCAGCCTCAACGAATTAATCCTCCAGCAGGGGATGAGGTCCTCCAGCAAGCCTACTTAAGCAGCAGCAGTTTTCAAAGAGTCCGGCATTCTCCTGAGGACGATCAGAGCATACTGATCCCGAAACGATCCGAGGTTGTACCCCAGTTCCTTTTCAGAACTAATTACTACTCCAATTGAGATTCTTACATGCTGTGTCACCGCAATTAGTCTTACTTTATGAATTGACTAATTCTTTTCAAAAATCCCAACATAGTTGTGTTCTTAACATTTTTCAAATAATTATGGATGTCCTTCCCTGCCCCAGCTCCCTGAAAAAATGATAGTAATGCAGGGAATAACTCAGAGGAGAACATCAATAAAACCCTAAAGCTTGAACCATAGACTAGAACCTGACCATGTCGCATGCTTTGCTATTTTTGAAATGCTGCACCATCATTTCACCCTCATGGTCTTATACTATTACTGACATCACTACATGTTTATATGTTACATTTTATATTAACTTACAACAAAAAAGCAAATTCATAACTGGAAATTAGGTTTTCATATCTTTAAAAGCGGTGAAAACTCTGATCAAATTAATTCACTTCTACCTGGAAAACAGGTACCAGGAATGCATCCAGAGACCAACCAGAGAAAGCATCTAAGAGGTCAGAGCTTCCCGAGGGCCCTCTTAAGAGGCCCTGGACCCTGACTTTCAAATCGTTTTATTTCACTGCCGCCTACTTCAAAGAAAAACTGCCGGATTACTTTGAATCTTACTGAAACCCCTGTTATGAATAATTAAAGAGTAACATTTACAAATCAACAGACAATGCCAAAAAAGCAAAATGAGGGAACTCCCTCTTAAAGATGGCATCATATATTTTTTCACCAGTGAGTTCATGGCAATTTTTTTTTTATCTGAAAAAAACTATTTTCCTTGTAGAAAAACATTAATAATAAATAATACAATATTAATTCTATAGAGTGTGATACTCAAGATTCTACATTACATGTTTGGGTAACATATCTTGAAGAGGACATTTCACCATTATGATGATGACAAGGGAGATTGTGATCAGTCAGCAGCATGTTGATTACATCACATTATGTGATATATCTTCACCTGAGTAGTGATCTTGCTGCACCAGCTGATGCCCATCTGCAGTGAATGTGATTTCCATTAGCCAGCAGACCCTGGAAGCTATACATGAGATGAATTTACCATCATCATCATAATGGTGAATATGACCAGTGTTAAACCCATTGTGCACTGCAATGTATATATACCTGATCTGTCACAGTCATACGCCAGTGCAGTATTTAACTTTCTGACCATTTGATTGTTTGGTTTACAATTTTGAGTAATGAAGTACCCTCATTGCTATCAACAATGTCTACTGCCCGATGTTTGGTCATCACTACTGACTACAACTCTATTATTATTATTATCCAATGGCCAGGAAGAAAGGTTTTGTTTTGACTGGCATAGTGTGAATAGGAGCGAGCCATCAGTGGGGCTGTGCTCGTCATGCCACCATCCTCTTCGCATCACACCTATTATGATGTTTACCATTATTATTTGACGGCTACACTCCGGAGTTCCACTGCTGTCTTCCCTACCTCACTATGAGGCACTGTGTGTGAAGTCAAAGCGCAAGTGCCATGTCATTGTTGTACATCTTGTGACATGACATCGTTGGTGGTGTCTACAACCACCTAAAGTGATTGTGTATAGCTGCAATGTCATATGGATCTGGGGAAAATAATAATAACTATTGAGAATAACACCAGCACAGTGATACTAACAAATTATATGTGTGTTATGTTTTTATGAGCTGAACATTAAATGAAGATATTTCTACATATTTTGACATGAAGGCCTATACATGTACCAAGAGGGATTCACAACAGCCAATGTTCACTTTGAACCTTTCTAACTGTCATGATTTATTATTCACTATTTATTTCAAAAGTCAATGTCATGTTTCAGAAAATAAAATAGGCTAAATTTAAATTGATGACAGCCGAGTGAGTACATGTATAGCACATGCAATTTCAATGTATGAAGATTTTTAATGAGCATAACATATGTAGTTATGAGCCACTTTCTTTATCTAGGAAAAATTTAGTAAAGTGGAACGTTTTAACATTAAATTATTGTTCAAACATTTGTTTAATGTTTGTTGAGATATTACTATGAGAGCAATTAGACAAGTGAATAAAGAGATATTCTAATGCACTCATAGTTATAGAAGAATTTCCATGCTTTCTAAGAGAAGGGATCCTCAGGAAACTGGAATCAAATTGATAATTTCACATTAACTCATAGGTTAATCATGGATTAATTACTTTAATTAAAGGTTTGCTGTGAAATACGTATGTAGAAACTCTAATATAATTGTTTCATAGCTAGGAGCTGTGCCAGGTATCCGAGGCATCAAGATATGGACCGAAACTGTCGTACCCGGTTCCATTTTTCGTTGATTTCCAATTACCCATTAACGACTTTTTAAAATCTCGGACTTTACATTTGAGCATTGCAACTTTGAAATCTGTGACTCTTGAACAATGTAATGTTTACACACTTTTACAGACAATTATCTTTAAATTCAAGAGATTACACTCCAATAAAGCCTTTGTAGTATTTTTAACATTTGCCCATATATTTTTTCTCTCAACTGTTTGTGATACATTGTATCCAATAGACATTAAGACTGCAAAGGGCCTGACAGTGGCTAGCTTCAAACAACTTATCACACCAGCGGCAGCAGATGATGAGGGAATATTTGCCTAAGTGTTTGCAGTAATTGGATTAGTGGGTGCAACGGTGGACGCCACGATCATGATCGGGTAATTTATAACTTATGAGACGAATACAGGGACCTGTGGACTGTTCAATGTTGGGAATGTTCGATGTTGGACCATCGTATTGCATTATCTTGAAAGAATTATGCACTGGTCGAAGACAATGCCACATGAGGAAACATATGCAGACAGTGGCGCAGGTTCAGGTTCAGGTTCAGGTTCAGGGTTCATGATTCGGGTTCATTATGTGTGTTATATTTTATGAGCTGAACATTAAATAGAAGATATTTCTACATATGTGACCTGTTAGCAACGAAATGAGCGTAAGAAGTCACAGTACAGTGGGAAAAGTGAAAATCGGAGGGGAGGGTCTAATTTGTTTTTTGTTATTATAACTTCTGCAATTGTAAATCTCCCTTATATCGAATTCCAAATTTTTGTTCCATCAGACAATTAAAACCTCAATTTCAGGCCAATTTCGTTGGTAGCTTTTATTGTGTTCTGACAAACAACTTGAAACAAAGACGGCAAACAAAGCCACAAATCCCCTCTGTTGGTCTGGGGGATATCGCTGTAACCCCAAGTTATTTATATATCATTATGAAAGCTCTTGTTCTACTGAATCCAGAAATACTGTCAATAACGCAATTGTTTACAATTTTCCGACTTTACGCTTATTTTGTGGTGACAGGTCACATATTTTGACATGAAGGCCTATACATGTACAAAGGAGTTCACAACAGCCAATGTTCACTTTTGAACCTTTTGAACTGTCATGATTTATTATTCACACTATTTATTTCAATCAATGTCATGTTTCCAGAAAAATAAAAATATGCTAGAATTTAAATTGATGACAGCCAGTGAGTACATGTATAGCACATAATTTCAGAATGTATGAAGATTTTAATAGCATAACATGTAGTTATGAGCCACTTTCTTTATTCCTGTGAAAATTCAAGTTAGGAAGTGGAACATTTTAACGATTCAATTTATTATTCGAACATTTTGTGTAATGTCTTGTTGAAGTACCGGTATTACCTAGGAGAGTAATTAGACAGTGAATAAAGTGATATTCTAATGCACTCCATAGTTATAGGGATTTCTCCTTTTTCTAAGAGAAGGTCATCAGAAACTGAATAAAATTGATAATTTCCACATTAACTCCATGGTTAATTACTTTAAAGGTTTGCTGAAATAGAAACTCCTAATTGTTTCATAGCTAGGGCTGTGTCGTGGTATCCAGGTATCCAGATACCTGACTGAAAACTGTCATTACTCTGTAAAGGGAAACTCCTAATATAATTGTTTCATAGCTATGAGGCTGTGCCTGGGTATCCAGGTATCCAGATACCTGACTGAAAACTGTCATTACTCTGTAGAAAACTCCTAATATAATAATTGTTTTTCATATAGCTAGGGCTGTGCCGCGGGTATCCAGGTAATCCAGATACCTGAGCTGAAACTGTCATTACTCTGTAGAAACCCCTAATATAATTGTTTCATAGCTAGGGCTGTGCACGGGTATCCAGGTATCCAGATACCCGACCAGGAAACTGTCATTACTCCTGTTCCATTTTTCGGTTCCAACTACACATAAACGACTTTTTAAAATTCGGACTTTACATTTGAGCATTGCAAACTTTGAAATCTGTGACTCTTGAACAATGTAATGTTTACACTTTTTCAGACAATTATCTTTAAATTCAAGAGATTACACTCCAATAAAGCCTTTGTAGTATTTTACCAACATTTGCCATATATTTTTCTCCAACTGTTTGTGATACATTGTATCCAATCATTAAAAGACTGCAAAGAGGGCCCTGACAGTGGCTGCTTCAAACAACTTATCACGCAACCAGCAGATGATGAGGGAATATTTGCCTAATTGTTTGCCAGTAATTGGATTAGTGGCACTGGACGCCGATCATGATCGGGTAATTTACTAGCTTGTTGCTGAGAATACAGGGACCTGGCGTTCAATGTTAGAGATGTTCGATGTTGGACGATCGTATTGCATTCCTTGCGAAGAATTATACTGGTCAGACAATGCCACATGAGGAAACATATGCAGACAGTGGGCGCAGGTTCAGGTTCAGGTTCAGGTTCATGATTCGGGTTCGGGTTCATGATTCGTGGCATGGCAGAAAAGATTAGGAAAAATGCTGAAACGACCTTTTCCCCCTCTCACACAGAAACAATGACGTCCAGGGATTTCTAAGGGCGGCCAGGACACTTTCGGAATTTTCCACGCCGCCGGGGGTAACATCCGGAGCCGGGGAACCCTGAGGCACTGGCAAACACTTATGACAAACACAAGTGAGGTGGCCTGAGAGTTATGCTCTATAATGTAACGATTATTTTAGTAACGGCCAAAAATCATGTCCTAAAAATCACATAATCCAAAGCCAACATGACATACAGGATTATCCTTATTTAGAAGGCAGGGGTGCGGCAAAGGCCGTACAAGCTGCATGAATTTTTTTCCCCAATGACATAATTCAACACCTGTTTGTGTGAACAATAACAACCAACCACAGCTGTGATCACGCACACACAGGTCTTCTTAGTCTCCTAAAGTCCTTTTCACACGACAAGCACGCAAACTAGGGTCCTGGTCTCCGGCACTGTATTGACCACACGGACGTTGGTCAAACTCGGATACGAATTCCTTTCACACGGGAAGAAACCAACGTCCGTGGATCACATAGCCTTCAGTCTTTTGGGGTGTCAAAGCGTCAACATTGTTTATAAGTGCAGTTAACTGGTATCCCGCACAGCTGGCGTGGAATCATATGTGCTATGGCTGATTACCATTCATTTTCCACGCGCTTATTGTATTGTAATGTTGTATTGTTACAGAGGTATGCCAACATACACGATTTGGGCTGGTAGCAAATACGATTTTGAGCCGTGAATACGACTCTACAGATAATACTTCATTGAAATACGCTAAACAAAACTGCCGCCCTAGTATAATTGTATGTAGTTACTAAGCTACAAGCAAACAATGAATGAACTGTTAAGTGGAAATAAAAATGATGAAAATAATTTTAAAATGAAAAA
The DNA here is from genome assembly GCA_029582265.1 of Zoroaster sp. YZ-2022. NCBI lineage: Eukaryota > Metazoa > Echinodermata > Asteroidea > Forcipulatida > Zoroasteridae > Zoroaster > Zoroaster sp. YZ-2022. The sequence goes on from CM055824.1 coordinate 675,921, forward strand.
CAAAACAACAATAAATATTTACCGCAGTGGTGGTAAAAAGCGACGATAGCAGGATTAGCGGCGAATTCACACGATTACCGTAATGTTCCGGAATATAAACCGGCCGCTATACGTTGATTTTGGACACGGTAAAGTTGCCTCATGCGGCTTATACGCGGTGCAGAATGAATCGCGAAGAACAAAACACAATGCTGGTCAATTAAGGTAAAAATCGTTAGTAAAACAGACAGAAACCTAAAACCTTTATTGTTTCGTAGCGAAAATGGTCTGGGCATTGTCAGTTTTAGTGAGCGGACCCTCATACACACAGATTTATTCAAAACTACTGAAAAAAAACCCGTTGCAACGTTTAGCGACATCAGAACTACTTACGTAGATCGTAGTCTATGCCGTGTGCGTGGTACCAGAGAGCCAATGGGAAAATTTGTTATATCAGAAGTCTATGGAAGGAGCCAATAGGAAAATTCGTTACGCGTGGCAGGCTGATGAGTCATCGTTTCGTTGGTTGCTGTTGTAGTGATTACATGTACGTTGTGCAGAAAGCAGGCAACCAGCGGGACTACGTTCGACATTCCCGAATACCGTAAATAGTGATACGGAACGGAACAGCAAAATAAAATGTACGCGAGAAAGCAGCGGTGCAGAAATTTCAAGATAAATACTCAGAAAGCTACCCAGACAATTGCTGCCTCCAAACTTGGGGAACTTTGTAAAATATGCAGCACGGATTTCTGCATTAGCCACTGGTGGCCTTAACGATGTCAATAATCGTAATTTAAACGTGACTGATGCATGGATTACTATCGGAAGATCATTATTGTGATCTTTTCGGATAAGATCACGCCTAGTATTGTTATAATTTCATAATTTTTCATTGAGTATTTTCCTTCAATTTACTCTTGCCCACGGTCCCACTACCTGCCAGCAGGGTTGGCACCGAGTGCAGGCGCTGACATTGCCCAAAATCCGGACATGCATTTTTTTAGCATTAGATTTTTGCGATTTTTTTTTTTCAATAGATGCTACTCTTTTTGGAATTCAATGTTGGCATCTCTGTTGTTAGCATCCGTCCTCTCTCTCTACCACTCGTGCTCAGTGCAAAACATGGCTTAAAACGATATAGAATCGGCACTTTTGAGCAAATGTCCAAAACTTCATCGAAGAAAAAAAAAAAAAAGCGGAGCACATGGAGGAGTACGATTTACATTCATCCAGCTGACACGGTGGTAGGCTCCACTGAAGTCCAACAAAAGCTGGATGGTCTCTGTCCACAACCACAAAGTGTGGAAGTAGTAAATAATGATGGTGCAAACCCATTCAGTGACACTACATCTTTTGTTGGCTTTTTGTTTTGTTTTCCAAGATGCATTTGTTATACACATTTGAAATACTGTGAGTCCGTATTTCACCTAAGTTTCCAAAGTTTGTCCATTTGACAATGAGTAGGCATTTTTTTGTTTGAACGCACTAACAACACCGATTGGTCAAAATGGGGAAACGATGTACAAGAGACAGGATATTTTTTTTTCAGATCCTTTAGTAGCAATAGCTGCTTTCATGCCTCACTTGGCAATCATCAGTTGCATGTAACGGTTCACCATCGAGCCCGGTGGTCTCCTGTCTTATTTTTTTAAGATAAGACATTGAATTGATGTTCTTTTCAAACAGTTGTAATGTGTCTGTTTTGTTTGAGTGAGAGAGTTCGTTGTTTTATGTGATTTGTTCCTCTTAATAAGGAAAGCAAAACATTAAGGTTCTTTCTGAATGCCTTCTTCTAGTGTTGGTTTTATGCCATCAATTTCTCTGGAAACGTTGTTACATTGACGTTTTCTACACATTAAACTTAGTAACAAAAGCATCATCATTAACTGTTCACGCCACCTTTCTTAATTTAAGTGCATCCTGGGAAATTTTCTTCATGCGCGCATGCGTGTAGCTCTCTCATGAAACAATGGTCCCGTCTCGTGTGCGGTTTGTTCATTCACACGGCTCATCGTGGTGAATCAACCACAACGGTGTGTGTTTTTGTTGCTGGTCTCAAACTGGTGGTCAGGAAAAAGACTACGGACCTCAGGTTGTAGCAGAGTAGAGGTACATGTACATTTCACACGAAGTATGTTTGACAACGCTGTGTTCTTAGGACCATGGACCCCTGCTTATTTCCCTCGTGAAAAGGGCTTAACTCAGTGACGGGATGCCACGTTCTCAGGTAGGCTGCTGCATGCATGTGATCGTACATCGTATATTTGTAACTCAGACACTTTTGCAGCGATCAGTTTTATTTCAGAAATAACTTTCAGTGAATACAAGACAGGTACATATTTCACCAAGAGGTTTTACTTTAATAAAACGACACAGTAAAGAAAAGATTGATTTAAGTGCTGGTATCCTCTGTATTATAAAGGTCAATTTTGTTACAATTTACAGTACATGTATTTGTACAACACCGGAGGTATGTTTTCAACAAAATGGAAACAGGTATCCAAAGTTTACTGATTTGGGGTATCCGCTTCCAAATATATTTCCTCCGAAAACGTACACCTCATTCATAGCTATACAATAGTGTAAGCTTGTCAGTATTGCCAAATCAAAACATAAATAATTACACCTTCAAATTGTAAATTGTCAGAGCTGGTTAGAACAGTCAGTGACACAGACCCTTCATATGACATCATTGACAGAATTATCAATGAATAGGTAGTATTTTTAGCGCCTAAATTCACTTGAATTCTGTTCAAAGATGAAAATGCACCAATGATCTTTTGACACACCTATAACACATGTGTGTGGCTTTACTGTACAGCATATGTACATCGTGTGTATTTAAGTTTTGATAACTCCTGTGTGATGTTCACACCCGATGGATGCTACCGTATGCTGTCAATCATGTGTACAAAAATATATGTTCTTCTTTTTTAGGGGGGGGGGGTAAAAGAACAGCGACCAAAAAAGATTTTTTTTCTCTGATTGAAATATATTTTGGAGAAACAAAACTTAGATGAGCTTGTTACAACATCCAATCTATCAATCTCCCACAAAATTTTTTCTTTGAAACTTTAAAAAATTTTTTCTGAACCATTTTTTCCCCTAAAAACCCGGGAAAGCCCGGGGTTAATTTTTTCATTTTGGGAAACAGCAAAAAGCGGGGTTATGGGGGAAAACAAACTTATCAAGATTTGTTTTTTAATTGTATACCTGCAATTTCCATTTTAAAAAATACACATGAACTTTCCAAAATGATTTTTCCATCAAACAGGGAAAAATTTGACCATTAATTTTGGAAATTTGACAGGGGAAATTACGGGATTTAAATTTTTGTGTACTCTTTTGTTTGCTTTTATTCAGAGAAATTTTTAAACTGGCCCAGATCCCCCTTGATCATTTGGTCTGCCAATTCATAGGGTATGTCAATGAGTTGTTTGCTTTTTTTCAAAAATAATTTTTAAACTGGTCAGATCCATACTTTTGGTCTGTCAATTAGGGTTTGTCAAGGTTTGTTTCTTTTTTTAAAATTTTTAAACTGGTCAGATCCCGGATCGTTTGGGCCTGTCTTCAGGGGGTTGTAAATGAGGTTTGCTTTTATTCAGAGAAATTTTAAAAACTGGTCAAAATTTACGGATCATTTGCAGCCCTTTCACTGTTGTTCATTTTTTTTTTTTAAATTGATTTGTACATGTAGCTATTGAATGCATAATGTGAAAAAAAAAACCCAAAACCTCCTTGTTTTTGGGAATGGTTTTTTTTCGATGCCCCTTGTTGCAAAATTACCACTTTTTATTAAAATTTTGCAACCCATCACCGGGTTTGGGAAAAACTAATCCCCCCAACCCCCTTCAAATTTCTCCGGGACGATCTCCATATTTCCCGAATTGTCCACACAGCCCCACTTGGGTTCCTGCAGTTCCCCTTTGGGGAAAGGTTTGGGGATATCCCCAAACCCTTTTGATTCTCCTTGAATTTCAGATGACAAAGTTTGGATAATTTGGGGAATACTTTGACTGCGGGAAAATTTCAAGTCCTTGCTAAGGGGGATAAGTGAAAGGGCCCGGATCTGAAAAATTTTTGGGGGACTTTTTCTAAGGTTCTTTTTTAATTGGGGTTCCACTCTTTTGCTCATTTATCCAATTTGTTTTCCGATCTTTGTGGGGGGTTTTTAATTTCAAAAGATGCGACTCTTTTGAGCTTTACCTCAGCCCTGATCTCACCCTTCTTTCACCTTCCCGGGGGGTTCTTTCAACTGTGATGCCGAGTTTGTTTTTCATTTTTGGGGCTGCTAGAGTTTGGGTTTAAGTTCCTTGAAACCCTTAAAAAGTAAAAAATTGAGCCAATGATTGTTTATATGTGGATGAGGTTTGGTTGCGCAATGAAATTCATTTTTTAAAAGTGGTTAGGCCCTTAAAAATTTGGAAATCAACTTGTCACATTTTTAACAGTAGAACCTTCCAAATTTCAGGGGGAAAAATTTCGGCCCCATGTTTTGTTTTTTTTTATTGCTATTTCCCCTGAAAAAATGTCCTCCTTTTGAAAATGGGGTTTTGACAATGCAGCAATTTTGGTTTTTCCGAATTTTTGCAGATTTTCCCGGGAGTTTAGCAGCAATGTCGCCCCATTTCCCTAAATTTGCATAATTACAGGTAAGCTTTGTTTCCGATGAGCTGACCAACTTCTGTTGAAAATTGATCTCCTAAACAAAAAATTGATGAAGGTCTTGAGGCCGGGAACACCCTCGGGGAATTTTGGTCTCCCCGACAAAAAGGACAAAAAACCCTTGAAGCATCCTTAATTTGGTAGTGGGTTTTCATCTAAACAGTTTTTAAGCGTGGACACAGTCCAGTTTTTTGGGGTTTCTTTACACCTTTTTGGCAAATACTGCACCCAAGATGATCCTTTTGTTTTTCTCTAGAGCTAAAACCCAATGTTGGTTTGGGTAGCCATTTCATCGGGTTAAAAAATGATATAAGAAAAAAAGATTGAGAACAAACCAACATAACCCAAAATAAAATACCCGATTTCCCCTGACATGTCTAACAATCAATAATTCTCTAAATATAAATCTTCTCATCCCTCACAATAAAGGTATTTTCCCATAAAATCTTCCCCAATGGTTTTTTTTTTTTGTCTTGCGGGCCCATGTGCCGAACCTTTTTCATCCATCTATCCATCAACCCCCTTTTTTTTACAGGGGGGGGAAAAAACAATTGAAAATTTCAAAATCACTGGCTGGGGGTTCCCGGGAGAAGGATCAATTTGTTTGACTAAAAGATATGGGGGGTTTTTCAAACACTTTGGCACAGTACCCGCTTTACGGTTTAAGCAATTTGAAATTACCCTTTTGGATTTAGACACTTTGTAAATTACAGTCCTGCATCACTGTATTGAGCCGTTGAAAAAGGTTACCTCTCTGGATTTTTAGACACTCTGTGTATTTAAGCCTTACTTGAAAGGGGGAGCCGTTGTAAAGGATTCCCCTCGGGATTTGGGACACCCCTGTAGACTTACAGTCCATCACTGTAATGACCTTTAGGTAAGGGCTCCCTCTCGGGTTTCTAGACATTTGGGGGCCCCAGCCCCGCATCACTGAAGGTGGAGCCAAGTTGAAATTAAAGGGTTTCCCCCTTTTGGACCCCTAGACATTTGTAGACTTAAAACCGGCATAAACAAATAAAAGGCCCCGGTTGAATTAGGGTCTCCCCTTCCCCTCGGGGATTCTAGACCTTGTAGTACCCCGGGCCCCGCATCACTGATGAAGGCGTTGTTTTGGGGTCTACCCTTTTGGACTGGGACCTTTTAGTCCTTACAGTCCTGCATCCTGAAAGGTACGGGCCCAAAGTTGTTTGGGGGGTTACCTCTTTTGGGATTCTAGACACTTGTAGACTTACAGTCCTGCGTCACTGTAAAGGACCCAAAGGGAATTTTAGGGTTCCCTCTCTGGATTCTAGACACTTGTAGTACTTACAGTCCTGCCCCCGATGTTAGGGAAAGTTTAAAAGGTCTACCCTTTTCGGGTTAGAAATTTGTGGTCCCCACAGTCCTGCATCCCCTTTTGGAAAGACCCATGTTGAAAATTGGGGGTTTCCCTCTTCTGGTTTCCCTGATACCCAAAATTTTTAGGTTAAATTTTGGGAAATCAATTTTTAAAAAAAAAAGGGAAATTTTTAAATTTCCATGGGTTTTTTTAAATCAAAAAATTAAACCCAGAAACTGGGTCAAAAAAGCCCAAAAGATTTGGGAAATTTAAAAAATTTTGAAAAAAAATAAATTTTGGATTTTTCCCGGATTTTCTATATTTTTAAAAAAGGTTTGCTGCCCCAAAAAAGTGTTGGGTTAAAAGTTTTTTCCCTTTAGCATTTAAAGGTGAGAAATATTGTTTATCAAGGCCCTGTAAGAAAAATGTTTTGAAAAGTGGAAGACTATGTTCACTTTCCCCAATGTTAACAAAGGGTAAAATATATTACAAAATTTTTTTTTGGGCCATCAAAAAAGGGGGGGGGAAATTGAAAACTGTCACACCCCCCTCCCCACCCCCAGAAGGGGGGGATGAATGTATGCCCCTCAATCCTAAAAGGTTTTCAACGCAAGGGGGGGAAGGGGGATTTATCTCGGGTTTCCATGTCCCAACAATTTTTTTGTCTTTCGGGTGTTACATCTATTGGGGGACCTAGATGCTCGGGGGCCCTGAGAGTTTTTTATGGGGGTTTGGGTTTTGAAAACCCCTGAGCCCCCCCTCCCCCAGGGGGCCCCGGGTAAACCCCACTTTTTGCCAAGGGGGGAACCAAAAGGGGGTGGGGCTTTGATCACATGAACGAAACCGGAACCTTTTTTTCCGATTATAACCGGGGAATTTTTTTGAGTTATTGGATTAAATCACAAAAAAAGGGGAACCCCCGACATAGGGGGGCCTCCAAAAATTTCCATGAAAAAAAAATAAAAACAGTTTTTTCAGTTTTAAAGAAAAGAAACACTTAATTAAAACCCCTTTTTGGGAAAGAATTTGTGATTTTTGGGAACGGGGGGTACATACGGGTTTTAAACCCCAAAGGGAACCTGCATGAATGAAAATAATCCATATTTTTCAAAATCCCCAATATATGTTTCCCGATATTTGTGGATAAAAAAACAAAAAACCCCCTTTTTAAAATTGGGGAAATTTGATATAATGTCCCATCATCCCCCCCTTTTAAAAAAGTGGAAATTGCCCTTCGTGTCCCGACAATACCCATCCTTAGTTCCCAAATTGATTAGTTGTCATAACTATTTCTATGGGTATGTGCCCCTAGGGTTTGAACAAGATATTAATTTTTCAACCACCCCGGATAGTTTATTTCAAAGCAGAGCCCCAAATTTATGAAAAAGTTTTTTAAAAAAATTCATTTTTTTTGTAGTTAGCAAAAGGACCAAAACAATTTTTTAAGGGAAAGGGGCCCCTGAAATCAGAGTCCATACTGAAAAATTTTTTGGGGATGTTTGGGGCCCCCCACCAACTTCAAAAGTTAGTTTTTGGAAATAAAAAAATATTTTGTAATGGGGTCAAACAATGTTGTCCCTTATCCTTTTTAAACCAGTTGGTTCCCCGTTAATCTTATCCATTTCATTCAAAACATAGGGCTTTTAAAAAGTTTTAAGAGGGGGTTTTTACCTTTTTGATTGAAAACTTTAAACCAGTTGGCCCACCGTTAATTTTATCCATTTACCACTGCCCAAAACAAAAGAAAAAATGTTAGCTTATTTTTAAGTGGTTTTTTGTTTAATTGAAGTCCCCTTAAAATTTTGGTCTCCCGTTAATTTTTATCCACTGTGCCACTGTCCATATGAAAAATGTTAGCCCCCCAAATTGGTTTTACCTTTTTTTATTGAAGTCATTTTTAAGACAGTTAACCCACAAATGAAGTAAATTTTTTGTTGAAAAAAGAGCAAATGTTGCTACATGTAACTTTAAAGGCGGACCCCAACCCAAAATGGTTTTGCCCAAACACAGGAGGGTTCCGGGGAAAAGAATACGTAAAAGTTTGTCATGGGGTCTACCTTTGATAGTTTGATGGGAAATTTCACATGCAACGAAAATTTTTGATATTTGGCCCAAGGGTACTTTTGGTCGATCCCTTGCAATTTTTGGAAAATTATTTTTGTTTCCCGGCCTCCAGGGAAGGTCGGAAAAGGGAAACCTGAAATTTTTAACGCCTTTGGAGAAATTATTGTTTGAAAGAACCCCCAAAAAATAAAAGTTTTCCCGACCTTGGGGTCACAACATCAAAACAGCCAGAACCGCTTTATTTAAAAATTGTTTGGCCACTGTGGTCAAGTCCCGTCACCCTTGGGGCTTCGATGGTAAAAATGAACCAAAATTATTGGAAAAAAATTTTCAAATTTTGGCGGGGGAAAAAAACCAATTTTTTATGGTTGGGGGGAATTAATTCTTGTTGTGAAAGTTTTTGTGTTGCATAAATGTTTGAAATTATAATTTGTTATCCCTGCTTTGGGGTTGTAAAAGTTGAGTAAACTACGAATATTTTATCCCTTTGGATTGTAAATGGGAAAGGGGAATTTTCCCCAATTGTTTAAAAATACCTCCAAAAAACTTTGTTAAAAATACAAAATACAACTCTCTCTGATTTTTACCACTTGATAACTGCCCCATTCAAACCGATGGTGATTTTGTAATTCCAAACCCCCTTTGTTGAAACACTGAGACACAGTGGGCGGGGATTCCTTTTGTCTGGGGAAAAGCCCCTGACCATTCCACTTGTCGGGTTTTTTCGTGGTCAGGATTTCCAAATCCACTTGTTATTTATGTTTCTTCAATCCCTCATAGGAGTAGGGATAAATTCAGGCCCCTTTTTAAACCCCATTGCCCCCAACCCTTACATCATTGACCCCTTTCTCTATGGGAGTTTGGGCCATGCTAAATTAAAATTTAAAATATTTTTTTTTACAATAAACAATCAAGTATGGGTTATTTCTTTCCCAAATTTGTTTGCCCAAAATTTTTGGGGTTTGTGATGGGTCTTTTAATTCACTGTGATATAGATTTGGGCAATTAAAATGTACTTTTTTTTTAAAAATAAAAATTTCCAGATATTGAATTTGTACTAATATTTTTTTTCCCTCAATTTTTTTTAAAAGGGACAGTATCGCCATGATAAAAGCAGTTTTTAACAGGGCATGGAATCAGTGTTTTGTTGAAAGATGAACAATTTTGACGGGAAAATTCCCGATTCTTTTTGGTAAAGCAACAAAGTAATTCCTTACTGGGAGTATTAATTTTAAAATACTGATTAATCAAAACCCAACCCAGATTCATGCCCTGTTGATCCGATGATTTGCCCTTTTTAAAAAGGAATGAAACTGAAGTAGTTTGTAATTTTAAGAAATGTTTAGAAGGGACTCGGGACAATGATATTGGGGTATTCATTTAAAATGTTTTAAGGTTTAAAGGGGGAAACTTGGAGGGGGAAAGGGGGAAGGTCTAAATTATTAACAGTTTGGAAAAAGGACTTTTTTTTTGTTAAATTTTTATTGCCCCCTGAAATTTGGGAAAAATTCCCAAAAAATGCCCTTGGGGAAAGGTTTAAACTAGGTTTAGAAATTTTTGTTTGGGTTAAACCCAATGATCACGGTTGTTTAAGACCGTTTTGTTGGTACACTGCTTCAAAGGATGCTTTCCCCGAACCAAAGATGTATTTGAATAAACCCAGTTTCAGTTCAATGGGGAGTATTTTTAAAAAAAATTTTAAAAAACTTTTACAGAATAAACATTGGGAAATTTATTTTTTTCCCTTTTTTTTGTTTAAATGCAAGCACCCGAGATAAAATTTTTATTTTTTAAGTTAGCTGTCATATAAAATTTGATCATTTTGTGTTCATTGGGCATTAAATGTTTTAATTTTTCCCCTTTTAAAAGGGAAACATTTTAGATGCACCCGCTGATCTGTGTTTTGGGTCAAAATGTTCCCGTTTTTTTTCCAAAATTTTTTTTATTTTACAACAAAAAACAGGAGGGGATTTTGAATGGGGAAAAAAAGGGTGACACTTTGTCTTTACCCAGGAAAAATTTTTTTTGGGTTTTGGCCCATGACAAATTAAACCATGGTTTGTTGGGTTTTTATCCCCGTGGCCGACACAATCGGTCGTTATCCTTTATCAACACCATGCATCAATTTTTAATCCCAAATTTTCATGTTTTTTAGTTAAAAAACTAATATTTCAATTTTTGATTCAATTATTAAATTTTCATGTTTTTATTCAGAGAATTTTTAAAAGGTCCTTTGGAACCGGTCCTTTGAAAATGACCACAGGGCTGAAAAATTTCTGGTTTTTTTATGCAGCAGCAATGGTAATATGACGTTATAATGTGGGGGTATTATTTTTAGTCACTGATTTTAAACTAAAACTAACACTCTGGGTTCCATGCCCTGTTGGGTCGTGGCGATACTGCCCTTTTTAAACTTAAGGGGGGGGGGTCATGCAAAATTTGTGTTTTTATTATTTAAATTTTGATCTCATGGTCAGAAAACATTGTTTTTTATTGGGTTGAATTTTTAATGATTTAAATTTTTTTTAATCTTTTCCTTTAAAATCATTCCCCGGTTGGGGGGAATAAAATGATAGCTTCAATGTTGAGCATGCTGCCCTCTTTTTTTCAGCAATGACCAAGGGGGTAAAAATTTGATGGTGTTGTGCTCTTTTTCAGGATTTTGTCAACTTGTTCCGGGGTTTTTGTAAAAATTGATGGTAAGTTTTTTGGGTACTTGGTAAGCATATTCAATATTTTTTTTCTTGGGGATTAAAATCAAAGTTGTTTTTCAATCAGTTTCCCCAAAAAGGGCATTGGGAAAAATTTTGTTTTGAAAAAAAACCCTCATTCCCAAAAAAGGTTTATATTAGATTATTTTAATGGGCCTGAATTGTTGACGAACCCTCCCAAACATTTTGACCCAATTCCAACTTCATCACCACTGTGCAGTTTTGCTGTTTTTCCCCAGAACTAATGGAAGGATCCAATCTGAAATGGGATTTTTAAAAAAAGTCAAAACGGATGATTCAATTTGTCTTTAAGGGGGAAAGGGAAATCTTTAAAATTTTTGTAAATTTTGGGAATTCAAAAATACCTTTTTATGATGGTGAACCAGTAATTTAAAAAAAGTTTTTTTCTGCCCCCCCTGGATAAAAAACATGAAAACAACCAAATGAAAGAAAAAGATTCAAAGTTACACATTCATAGATTGATTTATTCCCTCATTTTTTTTATTCTAAAAATTGAAATTTGCAATATTTTATTTTGGGGTCTTAAAATCAGAGAGGCTTTATGGTTTAAAAATGAATGACAAGTAAATTAAATCTTATTGAAACTAAATTGAACTTAATCAAAAATCCCTAATAATAGTCAATAAAAACCCAAAATCTCTAGATTTTACTAGTAAAATTAAAAAGGGGGTTGAAACAAATGTCCTTTAAATCTGCAAAAGAATATTTTGTTGAAATTATCAAAAGAAACAAAAAACAAATTTAGGTTTTCAGTGGGAAAATTTTTTACCCATTGAGGAATGGACAAAATTTTGGGAAATTTCAAAACAAAAAAATTTGGGAAAAGGGGGGTTAACACATAGTTTTTCATATAATGTACTTGGTTAAAATTGATGATGGGAAACAAACATCTCTTGAAATCTTTTTTGTCTGAGGAACCCATAAATACAAATTTAAGGGAAAACATTTTCTTTTTTAAAGAATGAAAAGAAAAAAATTATAATAAAAAAAAACAATTTAAAGGATTTTTATTTTAATTAAAAGAAATCATTAAATTTAAACTTTCACAGGTTGGTTTTATAAACAGATTTGAAAATTGCCTTGAAGAAATTTTAAAAGGAACCTCCTGTACAAATACTTATTCGGAAAAGGGTTGGGTTTACCTTTTTAAAAAGGGGGCATTAGATTCCCAAAAATTGAAAAAGTCACAAAACTTGAAATAAACATTCAATTTTCATTTCGTGTTCCCCGAATTTTTATGAGTTAATTTTTAAAAGTATTCAAATGTTACATTATCCACCAAATTTTTTGTTTTTTTTTTAGAAAAAGTAATCTTTGCTTCTTCATTAAATTTTATAACCAAATCTAGAAGGGTTTTGTTCATCCTTCAAACCTCCCCGGTGATGCACATAGGGAGATGAACCCTTGGAACTAAAAAAATGACAAAAATAATGGTTTACCTCACTGAAAAACTTTCCAAGACGGATCCACATGGGGAAACATGCTCATATATATAGATGATTTAAAGGGTTAGTATTTATATCAACCAGTTTTCAATATAATTATACAAAACCCCAAAGGGGAGGAGGGGGTTATCCTAGCTTTCCCCACCCCCGGGTTCCCTTAAAGTTATTGGGGGGGGACAGGAAAACCCAAAAAAAGTTTGTTCATTGTAATGTATAAAAATTTTAATTTCAAAATTGATGAAGAACATTTAAAGGGGTTTCAAAATTATAAAACTAATTAGGGAAAGTTATTTTTTAAAAAAGGGACAATAATCATATATGTTGAAAATAAATTTAAAACAAGACAAATGAAACCCCCTTTTTTAATTTCACAAAATTATGTTGAAAGTTGCTCATTTATGAGATTAAAGTCATGGTTTTAAGGGAATTTCTTCTGGGAAAGGGGCAAAATGTTGCAAAAAACCCACAATTCTTTGGTTTGAAACTGGGAAAAGGGTTTTACAACTTGTTTCCCAAAAGAAACAAATTGGAAATTTTTTATATGCAATTTTGATTGTTTTTGTATTCATTGGGGAAAGAAATTTTCAAAAAGTGTAAAAAAAAAATGTACTATTAAAATTTTTTCCCCCCAGGTTGGGCGCGAAAACCCCTTTTAATTGACCTGATCGGGGTCCCAAAAAGAAAAAGTCTCAGCAAGAAAATCCTCAACCAAAAAGAGACCGTGGGTGCTCCAAAAAAAGGTAAAGGAAAAAAAACTGACTTGTTTAAAGGGGCAGCCGGGGTGAATATAACCTTTTTTTTATGGAACTTGACAAGGGGGGATGAGGGGGAAAAGGGGAAAACCTTTCTTTGCTGTGTCCTTTTAGTTTTTTTCCGCAGGGATTGGGAAACAATGGGGGGCCGTCCGGGGAAAAAAAAAAAAGTATTGAAAGATATTTTACATATGAATAATTAAAAAATAAATTTAAAATCAACAGAAAAGTCAAAAGAAAATGGGGAACTTCCCCCCAAAAATGCATCACCCCTATTTTTAACTTTTTTACCAGGATTTTCCCGTCAACTTTCCCTTTTAAATTTTAAAAATAAATAAAATGGTTTTTTTCCCCAAGAAAATTAACAAATTTTTAAAAATTCAAAAGGGGGTTTTTTTTAAAGGGGGGATTTTAAAAAATGTTTTAATTGGGGATATGAATTTCCCGATTGGTGGGGGCTTAGCTACCCCTACTTTTTACATCAGAAATTTTGGGCCCTTTTAACATTTTCACATTTTCCTGTGGCAAAAAAAAAAATAACCAAAAAAAAAAATAAAATTTTCTCCCCACACCCGGTTTGAAGCCGACCAAGAAACGGAATTTTTTTTTTTTCCCTTGGGTAAAATTTTTCCCCCCTTTAAAAACCATGGGAAAGGGAAAACCCAAAATTGTTATTTTTAAAACCCTGTTGGGTGGTATCCTGGGTCCCATAGAAGACACGTAAAGAAGACCTGTTTTTTTTAAAAATATTTCTAAAAAAAACAAAATAGTAAACTGTTTAAAAATTTAAAAAATTATGATAATTAACAATGATGTAAATTTAAGAAAATGTGGGGCAAGTTTAAGGTTGAAAATCACTCCAAAAGCTGCTATTGGTTCCCAAAAAGTTTTGGGAAAGAATGAAAAAATTTTACAAAGAAATGCTTTTTTATTGAGGGGAACCCTGAGACTTTGAAAAAGAAAAAAATTTACTACGAAACCACAAAAAAAAGGTTTCCCGGGGTCCTTGGGGAATTTAAAGAAAGATATTTAAAAAGCCCAAACCCCAAATCATTTTTGGTGTGGACCCCTTTTTTTTTTTTCCTAGAAATGTCCTTCTTTGGGGGAAAGGGTTTTCCCAAAAATTTTTCAAACAAAGGTTTCTATTGGTGTGGATTCTCTGGTGACATTTTAAAAAACTTCCTTTTTTGGAAAATTTTCCCAAAAAGTCACAGACAAAAAGGTTTTCATTGGTTTTGGACCCTGATGACATCTTAGATTGCCTCCATGTGGGAAAAATTTCCCCAAATTCCGCAAATGGGTTTTTCATTGGTGTTCCCCGATCGGTTAGACTGCTTCCCCAGTTTTTCCCAAATGTCACAGACAAATGGTTTTTTATTGGGGGCCCCCCCTGATGACATCTTAAATCATTTCCCCTTTTGGGAAAAGGGTTTTTTTTAAATGTTTTGGGAAAAAATGGTTTTCATTGGGTGGACCCTCTGAGACATCTTGAAATGCTTCCATGTGGGAAAATTTCCTAAAAGTTTTTAGACAAATGGTTTTTCATTGGTGTTCCCCTGATGATCTTAGATTGCTTCCCAGTGAGAATGATTTGGGCCCCAAAAAAGTCACAGACAAATGGTTTTCATTTTTAAACCCTTTATGGGCATCTTAGATTGCTTTCCCGGGGAATGATTTTCCACATTTTCACAGACAAATGGTTTCTCATTGGGTGTACCCCCTGAGGCGTCTTGAAATTTCTTCCATGTGAGAATGATTTGCCACCAAAAGCCAGACAAAGGTTTTATTTTTGTGGACCCCCTGATGACGTCTTAGGGCTCTTCCCTGTGGGGAAAGGGTGTTCCCCAAATGTCACAGACAAAAGGTTTTATTGGGTTAAAATTTTGATGACGTCTTGACCTTCCCTTTGGGGAAAGGGTGTTCCACAAGTCAAGACAAATGGTTTCTCATCGGTTTTGGGCCCCCTGATGACGCTTAATTGCTTTTATTTAGAATTTTTTCTCATGAATTTTTGATCCATTGGGTGACATGATTCAGGTTGAGAACACAAATAATCAAACGGGTTATCATTGGTGAAGACTTTCTGACTTAAAACAGCTTTCTTTTAAAAAGGGAAAAAAATTTAAAAAAAAATATTTATTGAGGCAGGAAGTTGACAGCATCAGGCAAGGGGTTTAAATTTCCCAGACCATCACCAGCCAAAGGGGAATTTAAAGAAGACTACTACAAATGCCTTTGGTTTAGGGCTGGGATAATTTAAAAAATAAAAAACCCGGGCATCACAATTTAAAAAAAAGTATTTTTTGACAAACGCCCGTTCTTTACATTTTTACTAATTTTTTGAAAAAGAGCTTGAAAATTAAAAAATTTAATTTTAAAAATCAGTTTTTACAGTAGACTGTACACATTACTAGACTGTACACTATGAACTTAGGGAAAAATAATTTTGTTTTTTTATTGATGCTTTTTTCCATTTTTTAGGGACGGGCGTAGGTGCCACAAAATTTAAAAAATTTTTCTTTTGGTAAACAAGCTCATTTAAATATGAATGCTGATAAGGGCCCGTTAATATGTCGGCCCCCACCTTGTATAAACAATTATGTCCGGTGTCCCAGTTAGCTAACCGTGCTCGTACCGTTAATAATTTCCTTATGGGTACGCTGTTTTTTGTCTAAACCAAATTTTGTGTCTACAAAAATACACCTTTCGTTTTTCCCGGGGGCCCCCAACATCTCACTATTCATTTTAAATTTTCAATTATACTTCATATTTTTTTTAATTTTTTTTGTTTTTTTCTGTTTTTTCTGTTTAATTTAGCCTTTTTTTACATTTTTTGGGAAAGCCTTCAAATGATGTCCCCCGGCCTTTTTTTACCGTTTTGTGGTTTTATATTTCACCACCCTCACCAAAGAGGGTGTCCAATTCCTTTAGGGGAAAGGGGCCCTCCCAAATATTTTAAAAAAACGTCCGGGCCCGGGCGGTTTTGGCAACTACTTGTATTGTCATTATCGCTTTTGGCAACGAAATCTGTTTTTCACCCATTTGGGTAAACCCCTTTCCCATGGCTCCGCTTTTTTGCCCCCCACACCGTTCACCCCTGGGTTTTCCCTGTCCCTGGCCTCCCCCTCCCCCCCCCAGAAGATGTTACGAACAACTTTACCCCCCCCATTTTTCCCTCCGCCCAATCCACCCAACCCCCACCCCCCCACAAACCCCCCTCCCCCTTGCCCCCCCAACCCCCCAAACCTGCCTTCTCCCCCCAAACCCTTATTCCCCTTTTCCCCCCCCCACCGCCCCCCCTGCAATTTCTCCCCCATCTGCACACCTTTTTTGCCGGGGCGGGCAGCCTTGCCCAACCCTTTGGTTAGTCCTCCCATACTCATTTCTGGGATTCCCCCGATCCACCCCAAACCCCCCCCCTTTTCCCAATTTTTTCGCCCCCGGGCCCCCCACCCCCTAAAAACCCCTTTTTTCCCCCTCAATTTTGGCCCCCCCAAAATTCCCGGGGTTCCCCCCCGGAAATTCCCAAAGTGCCAAAACTTTCGGTTTCCAAAAAGCCTTTTCACACCTTATTAAAAAAGCCCCCTGCCCCCGTGTCACCTTTTCCCCAAAATTTGGGTTTTCTCCAGCCCCCCCAAGGAAATAATCTCCCCTTTCCCTTTGGAAGGAAATTTCATCAAAATAAAATTCGGTTGGGGTTCATTTTTTTTGGACCCCCGGTTGATATTGGTGGATAAATCTTTTTTTGGAAAAAGGAAAATTTTTGGTGGGATTTTTAATAATATTGCTTCCTTTTTTAAAGCCCTTTTCCCTTTAAACCCCCCTTCATTGGGCCTTTTTTTGAATCCCCTTTAAACCCCCCTCCACCACCCCCGTTAATAGCTTTAAGGGTCCCGCCCCCCCTCCGATCGACCCCGTTGAAAGTTATAAGTGGTGGAAATCCATTTTTAAACCCCCGGGTTTCTGCAATCCCCCAAAAAGACCCAAACAGTCCCCCCAACAGTTAAACTCAAATCGGCCTCCACAAGGGTGATGTGGCAGGCAGCGATGCCACCAGCTCCAGCAGCCTCCACCACACCCCCAATGTCCTAAATTGTTTGGTCGGCAGTGCCAACGAGACAGATGCATTTGTTTCGGGTGTCAAATGCCTCTGCCTTGTCGACACCGAGTACCAGGTCACCACAATATTGCAATCTTTCCATACCAGGCATCTTGCCACAGTTCCAATCAGCCCATCAGTGACCTCCTTCAAGTCCACGGTGCTGGTGGTGCTTGTGCCCTTCCTTGATACATTGAAGTCCAAATTCATTCCCTTTACACTCGGTAACAGTCCTCCCGATACTGGACCCTGGTTCTTGTTGTGCCAGACACGCCTACCATGCCGAAGTCCCTCTCTTAGTTGCCACTAATGTGGTTGCTCAGTCAAGTCGCAGTGTTTTCAATCGTATGAGGCCACGATTCTCCCAAAAAGTGACCCTGCCAAATGCCTTGCTGACTTGCACTGCGCAATTCTCTGCAGAGACAAAGATAAGAAACAAAAGCTTGAGAGGTTCGAGCAGTAGGCAACCAAGTTATTACTATTAACTCAACGAAACTGTCGTCATTAATGGTTTTATAAAACACGCCTCCAAGCCATACACTTGAAAGTTGTTATTGAACCCGCAGAAGGCAATGCCTCCCAGGCAATCTAGAACTCCTGCCTACAGTCCTTACCTTGGACAGACATGTACAATACAACACCGTTCCTGTCACAGTGAGAAAACCATGCACTATCCGACCAAGAGCTGTTTTGTGCAAATTAGAGCATGTTGATTCCATTCGCATTGACTAAATAGTCAACCCACTAAATAGTCAACCCACGAGCCACACGGTGGAAAAGACAGATGATTTCATAGATCTGTTTGATTTCACTGAGTCACTTATTATTAGTAATGATGACCTGGCCACAGTACAAAATTTCCTAAGGCAACGTAAATCCGTATTCTCCCTTCATGATAAAGACCTAGGACACACCACCACACACTATGAACATCTCCTCCGTGAATGCACCGTGAAAGCTCGGTGAATTGCACTTTTTCCGTGAAAATGCATTTTCACGGCGAGTTCACGGTGCTTACGCCCCAGTGGTTTCGTTCACGGTGTTTTCACCAGTATTCACCAGTGTATGTCTCCTATTGTTATACAGTGGATTTAATCCTATTGCACTGACACAAAAGCAAGGCATGGTTTAGGCTTTTAGTAGTAAAACCTCTCCCATTGTGCGCTTATCTTGGATGAATGGATTAGTTTAGTCAAAACACACTAACGTAATAATACATGCCGAGTCTGTACATAGACGTGCATGCAGCGGTGCGTCGGATATAATTATAGCATTGACGCATTGATCGTCGATTCGTGTCGCTGTACAGTACACAAACGTGTATGTTATAAAAATGTACATTACGTGGCCAGGGCTAGGCTTCGCTTTGGTGGTCGTCAACATGCTGTCAAAGGTCGACTAGCAAATAAAAAAAAAAGTGAACTGAATACTGCCACATCCAAATGCATAAAACTTGATGTTTTTCGGGTTAACATTGTGTTTTTATTTATTGTTTTAATTTGGTGACATAAACTGTAAGTGTTGCAATACTGTTTTTATGAGGCCAAATATCGTCCATGCGTAATTGCGACTCGTGAAATGAGCACTTACCGTTGCTTAGCATTTCTGGAAAATTTACAAA
>CM055824.1:695098-742769 GCA_029582265.1 Zoroaster sp. YZ-2022
AAACGTTTAAAATCATGTTTTTTTTGTTCGTTTTTAAAGCTCCCATGAAAATATATATAAAATATAAGTTTGAAAAACGATGTTGACCCAATTTTGGCGGGGATTTGCGAACCACCCCTGTTTTCCCGATCTGATTCGCCAATCTCGGGCCTGTTTTTAAAGGAAAATTAGGATTGGGTTTTCCCTTATAGTAAAAGTAGTCGCCAAAAATTCCTTTTTTCTGATGTACTAGAGTATCTTTGTTTTATAAATTTCACTTCCTCTAAATTTTAGCCCTATTTAAATGTTGTTGTCCACTATTTTTCCTTTTTTGGGAAAAAACCCCTTTGATCCCGAGATGGGGCCCTTTGGGTGCCAAATTAACCTTGACACCAGTAAAATTTAACTAACAAAACCAAAATCGAAGTCAAACTTAACGATCTTTCCCCAACATGATCAAACAAAAAAAACCCGTCCATAAAAAACTATTACTGAGACAATTTGGCATGCAGTATGAGTTGACATTCTGAAACGAGTTCAAAATTACCAGACCTTGTTTTATAATCTATTCAGACTATTTTAGTTGTGTAAAAATTATCTTTCTATGTAAACCCCCCAACTTTTTATATAGTTGGAAAAAAAGGATTTTTAAAAAAAGCCCACTAATATTATTAAATTGTTATTTTTCCCCCCTTTTCCTTCCCACCCCGCCCCCCGGGGAAAGAACATAAAAAGCAACATTAAGGGAGTTACGCCCTAAAGCAAATCATGCATAACAGTACAAAGACAGCGCTTACATTTTCATTGGGGTCTTCCTTTGTTTGACGAAGGAGACATTGGTGTCTCAGTGGTTCCCAAAAATCCAGGCCGGGAATTTCACAAAGTCGGGGCCATGGCCTTTTTACCCTGGCCTCTGTTGAAAGGGGTTTTTAAACCTTAAAAATTTTCCCCCAAGACTTTCGATTTTTTTGGGGCCCCAAATTTTATTCCTGTGGGGAAATAATTTTAACTGGAAAAATACTTCATTAGAATACGAATGTCTTGACTTTTAAAAAAAAAAACCAAAAAAAGGGGTTTAATTCAAAATTGGGCCTGTTTTTTGGGCTTTCCCAAACACTGAGTGCCATTAGCGGTTTATCCCGGGGTTTGTGTTCTGATGGCTGGTGTCAGAAGGGGGTTTCCCCCCAAAACCGCCCATGATGTTGTGTTTGAGCAAGACATTTTACCATAATTGTTTCTCCCCGGGGGGTAAAGGGGTCCTGTGGGGGGCAGAGTTGGTTTTGTGTTTGATTAGCCCTATATGGCTGTAATGGCGCTTGGCTTATCCCCGGGGCTAAATGGTTTCGAAAAAGACCCTGATGAGCAGGGGTAAAAATAAATCGTGAGCACCAGTTTTGGTCCGATCCCATATAAGCCCAATTATTATTATTATTCCCACGGGGTGTCACCTCAAGAATGAAATTGACCTGAAAATGCATTTATAATGTATTTTTTTTTTGGGTTTAATAAGCATCCAAAATTTGGACGCTTGAACTTACCCTTTGGGGGTTTTTTGTAATGTATAAAGCGATAATACTTTCATTAATTTGATTTTATTTGAGATAAGTCTTTTACCTACATAAAGCATATTTGTATTTCCCTACCCATGACCGTCTCATCTGTAACGTTTTTTAAAAAAGGCTTTTGGCTCAAAAGGCAGTGTGTCGGGGAACACGGTTTTGGGGAGAAGCTTGGTATCTGGTTTAAAAAACACGCCACTGGTTCATCTTCAGTGTAAGATTGGGGGTTCGGGCCTGTTTCGAACCTTTGGTGAAAATATCCCGTGCCCAATGGCAGCAAAATTAAACTAACTTTTGTTGGGGCGATGTGGGGGTAACAGCGACTGGAAATCATTAGGTAATAGACTTCATTGAGCACCCTCTTTTTCTTTTTGCATTTAGGGGCGGAAATCCCTGTAGGCTTTAATTATTGGGGTTAATTTGAATTAAAAAAAGTGTTTATAGTTTGATGGAATTTTTTGTTTGATAAAAAATTTATTTAAATTTTCCCCTCACCAAATGCATATAGCACTTAACAAAAGTTTTCCGGTGTCTGTTAAAAAAAACTAAAGGCACTCTGGCGGTTGAACCCACAACCTCCTGCTTACTAGTGCGGGCGTTTAACCTCTAAACCCCCGAGTTTCCCCCGAGGGGATTGGCTTCTAAATCCTGCTAATTTGCATTCCGATATTTGTAGTTTGAGGGAAATTTTTTTAGTTGGGTGATAAACAATTGATTTAATTTCCCCTACACGAGATGGGTTAACCCCCCAAAACGGGTTTTCCACAGAATTTGGAAAAGCACTGGTGTACAGTGCTATACACATGTCTGTGGGGAAAAATTAAATAAATTTTAAAAAAATGCTTTCCCAGCTTTAACTTTTTAAAAATTGGAGAAATTGTAAACAAAAACCTTTGGGAAAAAGACTGGGAAGTCGGGTTACTTTTTCTTGGCCTAGGGATAAAAAGTACATTAGTGATAACTTTATTTTGGTATGTAAAATGGGATCCCGGGTGCTGAAAAAGGGGCAAGGGAAGGGGACACAAAAAAAATATGGTTAAATTTACATGCATTTTAAAGGGGGTATATGTTTTATTGATAAAATTCTTGTGTGGTGATAAAAATTGATTTTACTTTTCTTATCATCATAAACTAGGTGGTTAGAGGTGAGATGTCTGCTTTTGGGGGAATGAGGTTTTTTAGATTCTAAAAACACTGGTTTCAGTTAACATTTTTATAGGCCCCTTTTAACCCCCCTATGGTTTAACAACAAAACACTCAAAATTTTTTTCCCCCAACCCTTTACTTTGTGCAGTGCCTCAAATAATCAAGGACATGACATGTGGTTTGGGGGGGTCAAACCAAAAACCCCTGGTGTATTAGGTCTGCGTACAACAAGCTCTTTTGACTCTGCATATAATTTTGACATAAAAAAGTGTGTTTGACTTACCACCTCCAGCACTTTAAAAAAAATAAAATGGTGAACAATTGGATCAACCAAAAAACCCCCAAATGACTGTCTGTGGGTGCGGGACAAATTTGCCTGGGCATGGGGGTTAATAAAGGACTTTTGTGGGTGGGGGTTTTCTGGGCCCCTATTCCAGCCTGGGCATGGGGGGATTAGGAAAAACAAATCAAAAAGAATTTCTCAATTTATAAATTGTGTTGCCCACTGTTAAAAGGATTCTAATTTTCTCTTTTTCCCAAAATTTCCCCATAAAAAAATTTAAAACAACGACAGGGGTTCGCCCACAGTGGTCTAACAACATTTCCCTCAACCCCCATGCATCGATCATCGGTCCATCAAAAAAACTGTTGGGTTTAGGGGGGTGGTTAGGGGTTAAAGGGATTTTTGCATTCATTCTAATGTGGAAAATGGATCACAGCAAAAAACACATTCAAAAATAACTCTGATGTTTGGCACCACCATACTCAAGTGTTTTTTAAAATTTTAACTTAATATTTAATCCGGGAATTTCCATTTGGTTTCCCCCTTTAAATAAATGGTGTCCATGGAAAAGGGTGATTTTTCCTAATACAAAAAGATTTTCTTTTGTTTCAACAGATTCTAGGTGTGTGCTGGGCGGGCAGTAATTATGCAAACCCCAAGGGGGGGCAAAATGATGATAAATCACAAAATTTCGAGAAGAAGGTTGGCCCTAAAAGCATCTCCGCCCTTCCCAGGGTGAGGGGGGAAAATATCAGACTCAATTAAGAAAGCCAAAATATATGGGCAGTTTTATTTAAAGCTTTTTGATGCCTGGTCAAGCGGGTTTGTGTGGTTTGTGTTCGATGGCTGAGTGGAGGTGGGTTGAATCCCAATTTCCGGGCCCGTGTCTGAGCAAGACACTTTTCCATAATTGCTTCTCCCCCAGGGGTAAATGGGTACCTGTGAGGGAGGGGTTGTGTTTGATTAGCCCCTAGCGCTGAAATGGGAATTTGGGTGTATCCCCCGGGGGCTTTGGGTTTCAGGAATGATTTATGAGTCGATGAGCAGGGTAAAAATGTCATGCCCGAGCACCAGTTTGTGGATTGGGGCTATATAAATCATTATTATTATTTATTATTTTTATTATTATTATTATTATTTTATTATTTTTTTTATCTACTTGGGTTTTTGTTAACATATAATGCTATGATGGAAATAAGGGTTTGGGGCCTTTAAATTATGGGGCCATTTTCCATCGGGTTTTTTTTTTTGTCAAAACAAAAACCATTTCTTATTAGCTCTAGGTTCTTCTTTGATTTTGAAGATTTCGGTAACAATTTACAAAACAAGCTGGTCATTCATGGATGTAACATTTTGAGGTAGCAATGCTTGCGGGCCCAGGAAAATAATGGCAAATTTTGTTGCCAAGTTTCACACCCTGTATAATGCATCTAATAAATTGGATATGTTTTGGGTTAATGGCATGGTGTTTGCAAATAATAATATAATAATAATTGGTAGCTTTTGAACATTTCTTTTATATCCCGCACACAATTTATGATTCATTATGGGGAACCAGGAGGGCGTTTGTCCAAGTCCATGTCATCTGTATATTTTCTGCGACACTTGAAAACACTGATGATACTTGGGGCAAAATTTAATTGTGCTGAGGCTCTTAGAAATGCATTGAACTTGAAAAACAAATCTCTTGTGGGTGGGACCCATGACAACTGATTAACACCAGAAGTCTATTACCACCATGAAGTGTGCCAGCCTGCTGTAATCCATATCATGGCATTGTACTCAAATGCGTGCATGCTGGAGCATGGTTAAGTTTGCTCCCTGCCTGGCCTGCGTCTGGCATCATGGATAGTCAATTCCATTTGAGCTAGTTCTTGAGAACTAGGCAATGTTAAACTAGATGCATAAACCATTCTGTGTGGCGCTAACTTAACGCTAAGTGCGCCAGAGATAAGGTTAAGCACACCGGGTACATCTCCCAGACTGCACTGCTTCTTTTAGACCTTGCCGTCAGTTTGTGGAACAAATGTCACGAATGCCCCAAATCCATTGTTCTTAGAGTACTATACCGTGGACTGGTTGTACACAGGTGGCACACTTCATGTGGTAATAGACTTCCTGTTAACACTTAATACATTTCAAGATCTCATGTTACAGTGGAATACACAAGAAAAAGGTGTTAACTTTTCACCCATTGTTTCTAACAGGTCACAAACAAAATCTCAAGTCAAGAAAAGAAAAGAAGAAACATAAGAAAGATGGCAGACCCACTGCAAAGCTGCAAGCTGACAGTTCAGACTCAAGTTCGAGTCAATCGGAGAGACACTACACTGCCCAGACAGATCTGAGTGAAACAAGAGGTTGACCGTGGTTACGGAACACCAAGAGAACTTAATGTGAAGGAACAGTGACGCGATGAAATATCATCCGGATGAGATGCGCATAGAGCAGAGGATACAGGGAGGCACAGAAGGACAGGCGGGGAAAGACAGTCACAGACAAGCGGATAGAGGCAGATTTGAGACTCTAGCTCTGAGGGAAGGAGAGGGGGGACAGAGGAACAGGTAACTGACCATGTAAACAGGCACCCAGACAAAAGGCGTGACAGAAGTTGATAACTACAGAGAGAGGATAGGGGAAAAAAGGATCCCAATCAGCACAAGACAATGAAAGGAGGGGGGATCATCAGAGATATTAACTACGGGGAAAAGGGCCCTCATAAATAGGCACAAAGATAGTAATCAGGATGATTACACAAGAGAGAATCTCACGGGACAGAGGCAGAGGCGGGATGAGCACAAAGTGAGGAAGGGAGAAGAGATTTTTACGATAAGAGGGATAGGTAAATTCCCCAGTCCAGAAGATAGCGACAACTGTTTCCCCTAAATGCATCTTTTCCAAAAGCATGTGAATTTGCTGTTTGTAAATTGTGTGGTTATTGCATGTCCGTCAAGCTCGTATATTATCCCTTGGACCCAATTTCATAGAGCTGAAAAGGGAGACATATTTTTTTCTTGCAGTTGTTTGGTTCCACCCAAAGTTTCATATCAATTATTTGACTTTGCTGTTTCCTTGATACTGCTTAATCAAAATCTTTGTTCAGCAAAATGTTTAAACGCTCAGGTGTTGTATGCGGTGGTTCCCCTTAACACCAATCTGCAATTGGGCAGATAAAATGTGACCCGCTCGGGAAAATAGTCTAATCATAAATTTGACAAATCATTTCATGTGGAAAAGTACATCATTGGCTTTAATTTGGTATATGTTAGAGGTGTGGGGCATGTTGCTTATGGAATATGGCATTTTAATAATCAATAATGTATAATTAACAAAATTTATTGGGGGGAAACAAGCATTAAATGAAAACAAATGACTGAAACAAAGTACTCCAAAAATCATTGATTTTAATATTTTATTATTGAATTGCGTTTATGTAAAAATATTAAGAAAATTGATCTAATCTAATCTAGATTAATTTGCCTAATCCTCACATCCTATCATCACGTATCCTCAGCAGCCTACTAAGTAGCAGCTTTCCCAAGTCGGCATTCTCCTGAGGCGATCAGAGCACACTGATCGAGCTGGGTTTACCTCAGTTATTTTAAAGAACAAATTACTACTCAATTGAGAATTTCACATGGTGTCACCGCTTATAGTCTTGCAAAATTTGGATCTAATGATATCAAAAACATGATCCAAAAAATCAGATGTTAAAAAAAAAAAAACATCCTCTCACTTTTCCATCACCATTACATGAAGCATGGTGTGACATGTGACTCTTTTTCACAGGCGTGTCACAAATTACAAAATTACCAGTCTGGCTGGAAGTTATGAAGAGTGTAGCACGGGAATTGTTTTAATAATGTGATGGCGGATTTTATATTGTCACACTGATAAATTCTTAGAATTATCTGGCTGACTGGCCAGTGCCCAAAAAAAGTCAAAGTCTGGTACCTAGTATTCACCAGTGAGTGGTAGATGTTGTGTACTCTGGGTTGCAGTCTGAGACTCAGTCTCTTCTGTTCGGTTTAATGAAGAAAGGATTATTTCTATTTGTGGTGCCGATTCTTGGTCAGTCAGCTTTTGACATAAACTACAATAAAGGGCCACTTTGCATCTGTCACGTTAGCTTTTCCAATGGTTGTTATTTATTTTAGTACCTGAAACTGACCAAAAAGTGTTTCAACATGGAATGGACATCAGGCTTATACTATAACTAATTTGAGTTGATTTTTTTTTTTTTTTTTTTTTTGCCCTCAAATTTCCATAAAATTGGACGGAAAAGTTCCTTTTCCGGTCCTTTTGATGATAAATTTTAGGCTAATTAAATAATAGTAATAATCCTCAATTATCTTTGGATAAGCATGCATGTCTATTCAATATTGACATTTTTGGGTGGTTTTCAGATATTAAAAAAAAATTTAAAAAAACTCTTACATGTGGGAAATTTTCCCCCTTTTTTTTTAAATAAACTCTCTGAATACATGACAGGGACATACATACAAATGCTTATTTTTTTAATTTCTTTTGATAAAAAATTTCCCCATACACAAAGTAGGGTTAAGAGGCTGCACAAATCAGGCTAATTCATCCCCAATGTAAAATTTTTTAAAAAAATGCCAATTCCAATCGACCCAGAAATTTTGTTTGCTGCAATTGGACTATTTCTAAAAATTTAAAATAAAAATATGACATCCCGTCGGGTAACACACAAGGAGACCAGAAAGAGCTGGATACTTGAAAGTGATTTGACTTTCTTTCTGTTGACTATTATCAAATTGAAACAAAAATGATGGTAAAATAAGATTCATGAATGGAATCTTATAATGCCTATAAATATGATTTTAACTTGAAATCATGATGCAAGTCTGTATGTATTCATTTGAATGCATTTATGGGTGTTTTGCAATTTTGGTATTTATGTATTTACGAATAGGGGATATTCATGAGTATATTAGTGATGTCACAGTTGGATCACATACAACATCATCGTTGGTTTGCATAAGTTCCTCATACAAATTCCTCATATTTTCACCAGTCTTTCTTTTTTTGTAGTTGTCATTTTAACTGAGAGTTTGGTTTTTCCTGTTTTCTTGGAAGGGGTTGAAGTTTTATTTTGTGAAGTTATGCTGTGACACAGATTCTTGTTATGCTTTCATGAAACAGCGCCCTCATGTGTCAAAATAAACATGGAATATTTGTTAGTTAATCAGTAATCAATCTTCCTTTACATGAAATTAATTTGTTTAAATTTGAATGCATGTGTATTGGTAAAATGATTTACGTAATATACATTTCAAGCCCCTTTTAAGTTTTCTAACAATATGAATGTTGCTTTGGTTGAATTTTAAAAACACAGTAACATACTGGATAAAAAAAATTAATATGAAAAGTCTAATAAAATGTGTGTGTGTTTGTGTTGTGTTGTGAACTGAGAGAGGGGCAGGGGCAGGCCTTCCCTGGATCAGCAACTGTTAATTCATGGACCTGGTAAAGTGTATTGATTTAGAATCTCAAACAGTATAACCACTAACGGGCAAATCAGTTCGGGAAAGGGGAAAAATCTTGTTTCTTTACTTTTGACATTGGATAATGCCCATGTTTAATAAAGCCATGACGTCATGAAATAAGGACATAACCCTTTTAATGACCCCTCCAAATCTACAATATAAATGCTTCCTATACATTGTACGTAACAATATTTAACAACATAAAACAAACAGTTCAAAAAAGTGTAAGCCACCGTCGTTTTAAAGCCAACCTTTGGCCAAATATTTTCTTCTTCTTTGGCCTCGATGTCCAATATGATTTTGCGGTACTCTTTTGCTCGCCATTTGCCCCACGATATCACGGTGGTCGGAAAGCGCACCAGTTACGAAAACACCAGACTAGTTCTTTTATTTCGCGCTGTCCGGCAGTTGAAAGGACCGATTTGACTGTCAAACAATCCAAATAATCCTTCAAGATGATCATTTTCAAGGATAAAATTCTGGTAATTACCTTTGAACATTTAAGTGTTTTATTATGGGGGGTTTTAAATGGGTGAAAATCATCCGAAGCGGAAAACAGTCTTTAAAAATTAACACTGGAACAAAAAAAAGTATGAAACGAAACTGTAATAGTTTGCCTCATCCTGCCTGGCCGGGCGAGAAGGGAGTCGGATATTGCACTACTTTTGGGGATCAGCACGAAACCAAAACAATGTCCATTGACACTTTAAAAACTTAAAGTTTCAGTGAGTATTGTTGAAACTGGATCAAGTCAACTCGTCGTGTGCAACTCGTACTTTTAATTTTACCAACTCGTATGTTTACCAACTCATATTAGGGGGACAATGAAAATTTAATTTATAGGAAGTTATTTGGAATTTTTCTTAAAGGAGCTTGGTGGTGAATTACAGAACACTTTTAATTTTAAAAATTGGTCAAGGCATTACCAAGTTATGGTCCGATAAAGATTTCAGAATGTGCTGTTTCCTAGTCTGAACAACAAATAACAACAATAAGCAACAATAAAACAAAAAAAGTTTTATACCATCTCATTTATTTTTTTTACACCTATCAAGCATCTCAATACCTTTTCTTGTATGTATGTTGCCTATATTTGTCATATCAGTGTTTTTTCAAAGGGTACATCCCTTATGAAGATCTATAGCTCAGTTTTTAACAGTTAGGCGATTCTAGTCATCCCATGGAGGTGCCCCGTCGTTTTTAACGGACTTGTGACCAATCACCCCCCGTGTCGATCGTACACTGGCGGTGTCCATGGTTTCAGGTTCCGAGTGTTGTATGCATTTGTTTAGTAATATAGGCGGTTGTAGACAGGTTACCAGGCGTCATTTTATGAATGAAAGTTGAAGTTATATGGTACAAACTGCACAGTGAACAGTGGTGAATTTTCCTCCGTCGACAAAAACGGTAGGTTTTTCAAGTTATTTCTTGTTTTTAAAAGGGGATTTCTCTTATAAGGGGTAATAAAGTAGAACTGGGATGTAGAAAATAGAATCTACATTTTAAATAGTTAAATAGTTAACTTTTTATCGTGAATATTGAGCCGAAAATAAAAATGGGCCCGTTAAAAAGTATGCCTCACAAATGT
This sequence comes from Zoroaster sp. YZ-2022, assembly GCA_029582265.1. Taxonomy (NCBI): domain Eukaryota; kingdom Metazoa; phylum Echinodermata; class Asteroidea; order Forcipulatida; family Zoroasteridae; genus Zoroaster; species Zoroaster sp. YZ-2022. The sequence continues at coordinate 705,164 of CM055824.1, forward strand.
GCCATAATGATGAATTGAAATGCACATCATAATAATGCTGACTTAAAAACACAACGGACAGTGTTAGATGATTCTTTGTTGTTTGTGTCTATTTCTTGATGGCTAAACTTAATTTTTAACGTTTTGTTTGGGTTTATAGTATTTTCTACTTAACTTCAGTGCTTACCTAAAAAAAAAACATCAGCTCAAAAACATTCGATGAATATTACGATGGACTCGCCATTATATAAATAAGTATACAAATAGTATTTTGTGATGATCCAATAAAAAATATTTGGCCATGAACCTGGGAAATTTGGCCCTTGGAACTTTTGGGGGTGGGTTTTGGAGGACCAGGTCCCTTTCTTGTTATGGTGAAACTAGTTGGAGGGAAAATGGTGGTAGGGGTACAGTGTTTTGTGGGGGGTTTTGGGGGGGGCCTGTGGGTGGGGTCGTGGGCGTGGTTGGAGATCGGGGGGGTGGGGTTGGATGACAGGTGGGTGAGGGTGTGCGGTTGCGGATGTTTGAAAGGGGGTCTGGGTGGTTGTCGATTTGGGTGGGGGGTGGGGGGGAAATCAGGCCATAAAAAAGTTGTGTTCAATCGACCCAAACAAAATCGCAAATGTGTGTCAGGATTTTTGTTTTTATTTTTTATTTTTTTTGGAACAAGTTCGGGCAACAAATTCGGTTTGGTTTGAAAGGGGTGGGTGGTTTTGTAGAATTGCGCATAAACATGGGTTTGAGTTAGAAGCTTGTGTGGTTTAGGAATTTGGCATTGGGGGTGACCACCACTCATCTAAAATTTCTAAATTTCCCCTTTCCGCTTTAATTATCCTTTTTGAACAAAAGTATAACAACATACTCATTCATAAAAAGCAATTTTTAATATTTTTTAGGAATAAACTAAGTTTTGTTTCCTTTCAGATCAAGCATGGAAGATCCTGCCAAATCAAAGGTCCCGTTGACATCAGCTGGTCCTTGCATACTTTATCATGAAGCTAACAAATGGGATAATATTGAGGTTTTCTCTTCAATGACAGCTGAAGAAACCGATACCAAATGGAAGAGCGTTGCTGCAGTGTTGTCGCCCTCTTCAGCATTGCATTTGAACCATCTAATTTGCACTAGTATGAAATGTGAAAAAGAAAAAAATGCCCTTCAAAAGATCACAATCAAGAAAAGCTAGTGTCTTTTCTTGCCCAAATTATCAACCTCCCAAATCTGCCTGTGACAAAACAAAGCGAACAAGGAGACAGTAATTGATGATTTGCTCCTATGAAATTTTAAACCTATGATTTATCTTATTTCCATGTCTAACTAATTTTTGGGGCCATTTGAAATTGGCGGCCATTTTGAAATCTGGTAGCCATTTTGAAATCGTGACCCTTATGTGTTTTCTCAAGTAAAATCTGAACTCAATGATCTAATTTAAAATGGAGCCAAGGGTCCTTTCTATCTAATTTCACTATATTGCATCAAGTGATGGAAAAGCCCCAATGGTCCCAAAAAATTTTGGGATTGTAATTGGTATCTAAAACAATGCTTTTGAACAATAAAATCTTAATAACTTTGTTTTTAACCCTATACATGGGCATTAATTTATTTCAAATTTGAAGCCCTTTGTTAGATGAAATCAAAATAAAACTATACATTTTTGTTTCAATTTCATGAATCTGCTAGCTCAGTGCCAAAATGGGCCTTTAGCGAAATCACAGTAAATTCTCAAAATTTATATTTTAAGTATCCTTTTCATAATGATTGTAGAGGATCTTGTGAATCATTTGCATATTCTGGTTTTTTTGTTACTTATTTAAAAGTATAAATGTGTTCCAAGCTGAGAACATTAATGGTTGTGTAAACTTGCATAAATTTTGGGGTTAAACACAGAATTTTCCTTTTTTTTCTCTGGAGACTAAGTCTGGCTAATTAAATATCAAAAAATTATAAGTTAAATTCTTTAATCTATTCCCTCAAATTTGTTCATTGAGTAAACATTTGAATTAATATACTCAAAGTAAAGAAAAAAAATTATAATAATTTCACAGGAATTTGGATCAAAAAACCTTGTTTTCTTACTTTAATAACTAATTTTATATTCATAATGTTATAAAAAATGACAATAATTTATAAATCTTTACAATAATTTCAAATCTCCCTTGTCCCAGTCACTTCAAAACAAATGCATGCATGATCCAGTCAAAAAGTAGAATTTTCACCCATTATTATTTTTTTTTATTTTTGTGTAATTTCTGTGGGAGCCAGTGATATTTTTAAATCCTTCAAACTTTAAAAAAAAAAATATTTTTTAAAATTTATCATAACTCTTATCTCCAAATTTAATAATCTGTAAAGTTGTTTTGGGGCAAAAAGTATGGAAAAGTAAAGAATTGTTTTAGTTTCCCATTGATTTGTGCACTTGTTTTTTTCCCATTGTTTATCCAAAAAGTGGCCTACTGCATCGCTGCGATCGTTGCAGGCGCTGAAGCGGATCCCCCACCAAGTAGCCTACGCACTCGCATTACAATCGTATTGCAAGCGGTATAGTTCATGCACATGCAACCCTCGGCATTTCTTTCAAATCTTCGGATTAAATTACGATAAATTGAGACAATAAGAACTAATGTATTTACAAATAAAATCCCCTTTAAAAATATGTTAATGTTCAGGGCTTGTAATCACCATGTTCCTCCAAAATCCCCAGCAATTTCATGTTGATTTTGGAGAAAATCCGACACTTTTAGCAAGTGATCGTAGATCTCTCTGTCGGTCAACTGCATCATGATGTGACTCCGCGTTACCGTGGCGTGTGAAAAATTGCTTCGCCGTCTGAAGAAAAGCGTGCGTTATTATATCGATTATCTACTGGAAAATGACGTCTGATTTCATTCCAAATTCATATGGGGATAGATTATGTTCGTACTTTCGGTTTTATGGTGCGCGTTTTGCGAAATTGGCATTGTTTTTCAAAGATCTTTGTGGAATTTTCAACGATGTTTTGCACCCCCGACCTGCCTATCGATGCATCGTAGAAATCAGTTCCTTGCATGGCAGGCTTTATTTTTGGTGCCGCGATTGACTGAATCACAACTCTTTCCGGTGCAAATGTCAACGAAATTGGAGGCTTCAGATGCGTTAGTACGTTGTTTGCAAAGCGGGGCGGAGGTGGAAAATTCAGAATGCTTTTATGATGTATTTTAAAATATATTCTGATTTTCTTTTGCATTCTAATAAATAAAGGTTAGATTTTTATATCAAAAATAAGCTGCTTTCTTATGCTTAAAGTCTCTAAATATCATCACAAAATTGCAAATTCTCATGTTGTTACGCCTTGTCTAGTAGGGTAAAGCGTGTTTGGCACGCCTACGTTGCTTACCAACTCATAAAAGTCATATTATAAGCTTACCAACTCGTATGCTTATCAAGTCGGACTCGAACCAACACATGCATAATTTTTCAATTATTCAAGTTGAAATAAAATTGGAAAGGCAGCATGAGTAGCTGTAATATAGTGTTACAGGACGTCCGCAAATCACTAACGAAGTCGGTTGTATCAACTAACCCCCAGTGATCAAGGCGTTCCTGCTTCAAGTTCAAGTTTCAGCTTCTCAAGATGTGAAATCACTGAGAAGATACTTGAAACCACCAGCCCTTTTCAGGCCACCAAATTTCAAAAGAGATGAATTCAATGCTTGTTGATCAAACATTAATGTTTTAATTTTCACCCTTATTTCCCTTGAAAATGAACAGGGTTCTCCCCACGTACAAGCTAAGCGATGTCGCCCGATATGCAAATTTTAGCGAAATTGCCGATCGCACTTTTTCACCCGATCGCTTTTTCTTTTTTAATGATGTACCTTTATTGTTTGTAGCGAAAATGGTCTGGTCGTTGTCATGTCAATTTTAGTGGTCGGGAAAACATAAATTATAGTCCAGCTTTAGTACCCACTCCGAACACACCGTTTGTTTAACTGTCATCCCTGTGTATATCGATGCGTGTATGTGTATCATCGTGAGGACCACCATGATGCATAACAGCATGTGCACTATATGGTATTCACATCACGAAAACCCATCCACGCATCGTCGGGAGACTTAGAGACTGTTCCTAAGCCAGACCCGATGAAAGGCGCTTCTTTCCTGACGGGCACCAGTGAAACCACAGTGAAACATCGACCCCACAATATGAATATGCAACATAATTAACTTATTCATAACACTCAATCAAACGCCAATGAAAAAAATATAAAATTGGTACTTGCAAATTTATCAATTGACGGGCGGAAATGGCACGTGATACTGGTCTGAATAACCATGAACCGTGCACACTCATGCATTGACACAGTCTACAGATGACTGCAGCTGCACTCGGACGCGGATGGACCCTGTGAATTGTACATTGCATGGAATTCCTTCAAAACTTTTGTCGACAATTCTTGTTTATGGGATCAGGGTATAACGTCTTTCAGTTTCAAGTTGCTAGCATAATTATTTCAAAATGATGAAATATGGCTGATGTGTAAATACATGGATTTAACAAAGCTGCCCGCAAAGGTCGTGACCATGAAACAGGCGGCATCATGATGGCGCAGTGTTGGAGCAAAGGCTTTGATCCTCAAGGCCAAGGCTTTGACCCTCAAATCAAGCTTGACCTTAAGGCTAAGGCCAAGGCTTAACCGCCAAGGCCTCTAGTATAAATACTACTATATAAAACATGTCACATCATAACGAATCGCTCAAAGTAAGAATAAAACTTCGTACAAATATATGACGGTAAGTTCAGGTCTTCGTGGATACCATTTAAATATAACAAAAGAATGGTTTGCTTCCATACTGATACATTAATCTAAACCGAGTATAACAAAAGGGGATCTAGAACGGCTGTTTTAACTGATGTTACCTCGTTATTATGTAACATGGAAGTAATTTTATTTTCTGGGCCATCATGGTTAGAAATATTAGCATTACCTAAAACAGACCAGACTATATTCACCCAGAATTTGTCAAAATCTTGGACCAAAATCCACTGAATGGCTTCGAGTTACTTCAGCACCTGTATCAAAGTTCAGAAAATCCCAAAAATATGGAGACATGCTAAAGTAATGGGAATTCTCAAACGGACAAGACCGCTGAAGCCGAGCAGCTACAGTCAATAAGCCTACTGTGCATAATCTACAAAGTGATGGAGAGACTAACAATGTATCAACCCATTGTGGATCCTCAACTCCCACCTGAGCAGGCCGTCTTCCATTAGGCGCTGTACAACAGACCAAGTAACACTCCTCACAGAGACATAGATAATAATAATAATAATGTGTGGATTTATATGACGTATCCACCAACTAAGTGGTGCTCAAGCGCATTATATTATTATCCCTGCTCATAAGGCTCATAAGCTCTAATCATTCCTGAAACCATCTCAGCTCCTGGGAGTATACAGCTCAATTGCTGCCATTTCTAGCGCATATAGAGCAAACCAACTCTGCCTTCACAGGTACCCATTTAACCCTGGGTGAAGAGAAGCAATTATGATTAAGTGTCTTGCTCAAGGACACAAGTGTCACTGGCCGTGATTCGAACCCACATTATGTTGCTAACACAGAACTTGAATCCAGTAAGGTCTCAAGAGCGGTGCTGTACTGGTCGATCTATCGGCGGCATATGACACGGTATGGCATAAAGGTCTTACCCTAAAACTACACAAAATTATACCTGATAAAACCTTAGTAAACTTTATCATGACAATGATCACCTGCAGAAGCTTTACAATGACGGTTGGCAAGAAACCAGTAAAAAATGCTTCCTGACGGGATCCGCGAGACTCAGTGCTCGCACCGATTTAATTCCATTTACACTGCTGACCACATGTACCAACCACTGTCTCAAAGAAATACATCTCGCAGATGACAAAGTACTCCTAACCTCTGCAAAAACTTAACAAGCTTGAAACAACACTTGGACCGATATGGAATCTTAACCGTTACTTCAAAACTGGAGACTCCGACTAACATCACCAAACTGTTTAGCAACTAGACTGGCTAACTACAAAATCAAAGTCGGTTGCAATGGCACAACCATCCGTATGATGATTTCCCCAAGTATCTTGGTGTTACTGGACAGATCTCTAACATACAAAAGCCATCTCACACAGCTTGCACAGAAAGCCAATGCTCGCAACTGTCTCATTAGACAACTACCAGGCCTTTCCTGGGCGCAGACTACAGCGTTCTTGAATCTAAGCAATAGCTTTAGTATACTCTGTTGCAGAGTACTGTGCACGGTATGGGCAGGAGCCCCACACCAGCAAGATTAGTGGCCTTAACAACACCATGCGCATCATCTCAGGATGTATCAGATCAACTCCCTCAATACCTTCCAGTAGTCAGTGGAATTGCTCCTTATGAAGTGAGGCGACAGCAGCAATACCTTGCTCTTCGTGACGTGCGCTGGGTGTGACTCCCATCTGCTTCATCAACTGTTGACAAACACCAATCAAAAACCCCCACCACAACTCGACTGCCATCAAGAAATCCTTTCCATCAACAAGCCACAAACTGCTAAAGTGCCGGATCGCACCCAAAGACTTGGGCACTAAACACGTGGCGAATATGTGGCAGAATCAGAATCAGGGCGTGGATATTTAACACATTTCGCCACTGCTGGGTCAAACTTAACAGACTAAGAACTGGCCATGGCGATTTGGACATAACATACTCGCATGGGACTAGTAACAACGCTAAATGTACCTGTGGTCATGATGACCAGACTGTACATCATATCGTTCATGACTGTATTATTTACAGATGTGATGGAAATTTAACAGAACTCGACCAGTCTGCATTAAACTGGATCCATAACCTAACCTTGTCAGGTTAACTTTGTATGAATCATCGATAAATAAATAAATAAAGCAGTCACAGCACAAATCGATGATGTTCTATCTACCTCATATAACTGTATGCAAGTTAAGTATAATTATATCTCCTGGCCTTACAAGTACAAGTATACAGAAAATTATTATAGCTTTGTTTGGGGAAGCAGCAAAATGTACTATCATGGTAACAAAATGTGATGCTGTAAAAGTGAAAGTGTGTCTACACACAAATCTAGGGTGTTTTCCCCTCCTCCATGGTAAAACATGATTAAATTAGACACTGCAGACTTTGCAGACAGCTGACTCAAGTTGTATGTTTGTAAAAGCAAATTTCAAACAAATTTACCTGAAAATTCTAAAATCGATGGTCCGTGAAGAGCAAGGCCCTAAAGTTGCAGCTTTGACCTCAAGGCCAAGGCCCTAAAATCAAGCCTAAGGCCAAGGCTCAGCATCAAGGCACTACATCACTGTGATGGCGGCATCTGGTGGTAGATCGTAACAACGTGTTCGCTCGATTGCCGCATAACCACTAAATAACATAAATATTTCTTTCAAAATGGGTGAAAATCAGTTTTTTTAAAATCTAGTTTTCAGTACAGAATAGACTACAGAAATAATTTAAATCAGAAACAACTTTTTCATTTAAAATGGCGGTGGGTATTAAATGGATACTCCACCATCCGATGCCTCAAATCTTATAGCCTATTATTTATATTATTTTTTATTTTATATCTTCATATAACTTTCACAGTAAGGTTTAAATCAAATTGATAACTGATTTAAACTACATATGTCAGTTTAAGATTTGTGCAGAAAATGTAAAATAGTGGTCACTGACTAATGAGGCTTTCTGGTAAATTAGAGTGTGGAAAAATGTATTACTGAAAATGATTTCTAAAACACCTGGAATCTTCTAAAATGCAGAATGCATCAGAGCATCTAAAACTAAAAAAATTCCCACCTAAAAGCGGCCTCAGACCCCTAGCGTGAAGCTCAGCTCTAATTTAATCGACAAAAATAAACCCCACAGCTTTAAAACCCTGGGGAGAACACTGATGAAACATTTCTCTTTACTTAAAATTAAATATCAGTCTACTTAGATTTCTATTGTATATATTTTTTTTTTCATTTTTAGGTGCAGAGATGTTTACTGTGCATCGATTATAAATTAATTGATGATGTCTATGAGATTGATGGAAGGTATGTTAAAGGCGTATACTTTTGGTAGCTCTGGGGGCTCCCACTCCACTAATCTCTGGGTCCTGAATAATTGACCATTTCTTTATCGCTATAATTATTAAACATAATTTTTGCATGCTGTTGGAGGGTTGACTTTGTCTGGTTAATTTTATGACTTTCAACTGGTGATATCATGTGGTTCAAAAATGTTTAGAATTTTCAAATTTCAGTGCAGAAATAACTGGTGACTGCATTTTGTATACAACCTGAAATGTACATGTACAAACAAGCATATGGGTGCACAAAGCATGACAGGACTGATTGCGTGGTTGAGTTCGATAACCCTCCTACAATCAGTGCGATTTTTGAACAACCATTCAGGCCACTCCAGTCATTAGCTGTTGCCAGTGGCCTCCTATGATTTCTGTGTCTGTCACCACTGAGATTACAGGGTAAGGTGGTCCCCCTAATACATTAGAGCCATACTAATAGTAGGCAGGTCACAAAATTTTTTAATATTGTCGTAAATCTTTTTCAAATGGATCTTAACATGAAGGGCTTGATAAAGAAACACAAATCTGAAAAAAAATAATAATCGGACATTACGTTCTTGAGTTATAGCAAATTAATGAGGTAAAAATTTAAAATAGCGTTGCAGCCATTTTGGTAAAAAGGAAATTTGAATATTTAGTTTTATTTTTATATTTCAACATCAATTAGAGATTTGGTCAGTCAATTTTAAATTTTACCAATATTTGGGTGGAAATTAATCAAACCCAAAAAATAATCCAATTTCTTTTTGTTGTGGACATAGGGGGGGGTTAAAGATGGTCCATTATGCTGTGGTCCCATCACGGGACAAGATGGTTTTGTGAATAATTACTAAGTCCACTAATTAATATATAAATGCTCCTAACTTGAGAGCGGTTCATGTGACAACCTGAATTTGGCACAATATTGTTTTTCAAAAGCTAAGTTGGAACTCATTGCCAGTGATCTGTTGAAAATAAAAATATGATGGGAAAATTCTGCCCAATTAAAATCTATATCGTTTGGTTTGGGGAACACCATTTTATCTCAACTACGTGAACTGAGATAAGGGTTTTGAAAAGAACGTTCGCTGTCGTATCTCAACCGCTTAAGTGAGAAGGTTCAAGGAGACCAATTTGAACCTCGTTTTTTTCTACTGTCGCTAGAAGTGAAATATGGTTCAGGAGAACCATGGGACTTCACGGGTTAATATGGTTCAGGGAGAACCAAGGGACTTCACGGAGTTATTCTCAGCGTTTGATTAGCCTGCTCTAATCTTCTAGGAGAATGAAAGGTTTGCCGATAACTCCTTAAGTAGTATTGCTGGGATTATGTGTAGAATGGGAAGTGTTCGTTTGGGTGCTACTGTTGTGTGATGTGTTGTGATTGGTTCCCAATGGCATTGTTCTTTTTGTGTGTGTTTCCTGCTGTTGTGAGTTGCCTGCTTTCGCTGAGGCGTATCAGTTGACAGTGGGGTGTGGGTGTTGGTGGATGGTAGGTTGAATGCCAAATGTTGCTGATGAAATAGCGATGTCCTGGGGACAGTGTCATGTTATGAATCTCAATAGCCTCTCTGATCGGCGGTGTCCAGTGGCTTTGGGCTATGATCTTTGCATTCTGCCAGTCAATGATATGGTCCAAATCGGTGGGTGTTTGATGATGCAGATTTGTCACATTCCCTCTCGACCGTGGGCCTTGTGTTCCTTTATCCTGGTCCGTAAGGTCTCTCCCGGTCTTAATGTCCCTTTCCACAAGTGCAAAATTGGTAAACCCCAGTTTGGGCGGCTGGGATCATGTCTTCCTTGTGGGTGTTAACCGTTTCAACTTGTTTGAGTCGGTAGTAGACCTTAATGTCAGTTTCCCCCCAGGATCCTTTGAATCTTGTGTGAAGTGTGGCGATGTGCAAACCGGCAAGGGGTTTTGGTTGCATCAGAGGATGTGGGCGTTCCTATTGGGAGGAACTTAACTTGGGGCCTTGCCATTGTCTCTTCGGGGTTAGATTTTCCCTTTCGGATGGCAAGTGTCTTTATCACTGATAGTGTGTGCCCTTGATGGGGGTTGCAAATTCCCGGGAGATTTCCGGATGGTGGGTGGAGCGACCGGGCATTTAGGTGGGTCTGTGTGGGTTTTCTGAAAACCGAATCCCCCAAAGTGAGCCATAAACCCCGTTTGGAAATAGTACATCAAGGAAAACAGTCGGATGTCTCAGTTTCCATGGTGAATTGAATGTTTTCGGATGTTGCTGGTTGAGGTGACCGAGAAGTCCTCAGTTTCGAACCGTGCTGCCAAAGGGTAAGTATCATCTACGTATAAGCCATGGTTTGGTTTTGTCGTGCCGTCTCAAAGACTTTCTGTTCGAAATCTTCCATGAAGATGTTTGCCAGGACCAGGGGATATCGAGGATCCCATTGGGTGCCAAGCTGTTGATAGTGATTTTCTCCATTGGAGTATTGGTTTCACACATAATGAAGTGATCTACGATTTGATCTGGCGTTAGGCTGGTTATTCGGGTGCTTTGTTCGAGTTTGACTTGGTTGCGAGGATAGCCTCGTCTGTCGGTATTGGTGAATAATGACTTGGCGTCAAAACTCACTAAACGTGTCGGGGAAAGGGTTTCAATATTGTTCCCTTTATGATGTCGATAAACCCCTGAATTGGGTACATGGTGGGGCGTCTTACCCAGTGGGTGTAAAGCCTGTCAAGTGTTGGGGAGGTTATACATGGGGAACCTCGGGATGAACAATCGGTCGGAGGCGGTCTGTCTGGTTTATGGATCTTTGGAGGCCAAAGTCTTGGGCATTCGAGCTGGAGGACGGGGTGCCTGTATGTGCTTTGGGGGAGCTGTGCTCCCGGGTTTTGGAAAAAAGTTTTGGACTTTCCTTTCTGCTAGAATGGGTTCTTTTGGGCGGGTGTAGGTATCCGTGTAGAGATATCCTGAACCTTCTGATAATATTCGCGGTCCCATCACTACTGTGGCATTACCCCTTTTCTGCCTTTAGAATGTGTATCGAGAGTCATTACGGGGGTTATTGACAGCCTATGTTCAGTCTTGTGATATTGGTTTTGGGGCTTCACGTTTTTAGTCTGGTGTTCTGAATCGGATATCGTCTGCCCTTTTTTTTCTCGAGCTTTCGGATGGAAGGTTCAATAGACTTAAAATTTTTCCCCGGAATCTTTTTGGGGGTAAAATTCATTCCCAAGGCTAAGACACTGGTTTCCGTGTGAGATAGTTGGGGTTAGCTGAAGTTAACGGCGGGTTAACCTTTTCCCTTCTTTTATGTTCCCTTTGTTGGGCGTCATTTGGGAGTTTACCTTTGTCCTGCTGTTTTTGGAGATGTGTGGCCTCGGCGGGGATATCGATATCCACCATGCAAAACCTCAAAACTTAAATTAAAATCTAATTTTAATAACGGTTTTAAAAAATCAAACTTACGGGGAGTAACACTACAGGATAGAACGGCCGACAAATCAATGACAGTGGCGTATGCATTGGTTTGTAGTTACAATATACCCGTGACTCATTACATTGCCGTTTGGTTTTTGTGCATGCCCCCCATCAGTATGAAAAAAAAAGTTTTCTGATTTTTTCCTCGTTTAATCTTATTTTCTGTTGAACTAGGATATATTTTAAAAGATTGCAAGTAACTGCACTAAAACAAAAAAAATAAATGGAATTTATTCTAAAGGGGCAGAAGCTCAGTTCATGCTACTCCAACCCGAACAGCTTTCGCCCGCGTTATAATAGTGGGTCGTAATTTCGAACTGAAAAAAAATCCGCATTCCCATGTTTGGCCTTTGATTTGTGGTTCTCATTGAATTTCTTTAAAACTATATATCAAAATGGAGCTAACTTCTCTTCTTTACTATAATCATTTGGAATTTTAATATTTCGGGTATTTTGGAAAAGATAAATTCCTTAACAAATGCGTTTGCCACTCCGGGGCCATTTTAAAAAATCTCGATGCCCTGAAAGCATGGGTTTTCAGTTTTTTTTAGAATCTTGATGGCTAGCGTTAACAGGAACCTCGGAATCTACCATTTGCGAGGGCATAGGGGATCAAAACGCTCAGTGCTGAAGTCCCATAACGGTAAACAAACGCTTCCATGAAACACGTGATGAAGGTTTTTTTAAATGGTGTTTAATACAAAATTTTCAGACCCCAAACAACCCCCAAAACACATGATGGAATAATAAAACAAACACATCACTATACTGGTGTTTATTTCTTCATTTTTTTGATATTTCACATTAACAACATGTTAAAGTTGGCAATTTTTAATACAAGTGTTTCGAGGCACATGTACCCGACAGGCTTTTTGTGTGTGTTTGACATGCCTAATATGTAACATTTACAGGCTTGGGTGGACACAGTTGATTTTTTAAAATTACTTGGAAAGGAACAGGCTTGTACATATATACATGTATGTACTGAAGGTAGCTAGGATGATCCTATCGTTATGTTTTCACATAAGCTAGGAAAGAGTGTTCAAAAAGCATTAGAACTACCGTAGCTTGCATGTTTTGAAGAAATAAACACATTACTGTAATAGCTTAAATCTATGAATCTACTATGAATCTATACTTTTTGTTATTATGTACCCTTGATCAAAAAAATATTGTAACTTACACTGTGTTTTGACCAATTCTTGCCATGTTTGATCTTCTCTGGTTGATTCTGTCCATCGATGTGATGAAGTGTTAACACCTACTTTTTCCATCTTTTTCCCACGGTCATGGTGAAATTACTGGAGCCGAGCAGAGCCGTTTATTGGGGCGGCTCTAAACAAACGCCCGCCCAACTCAATGTGTTATTCGTGTTGAATTTAGGGGAATCTCTGATAATTGTACATGACAATGCAAGGACCATATGTGGAAAGAAAAATGATAATGGTTCCAATTCCATCAATTGAATAGGCATTTCTGCCATTGAACATTTGAATAAACTGAAACAGCCATGGGTTTGTTTGACCCAATTAACACATTGAGTGGCGGGGGGCACTGTTTGCTCTCTTGAGCCGATATCCGGTCTGCTGGCTTCGTGGTTGCACCTTGACTGGCGGATGGACAATGTTTACGCGTCATCCATCGTGGGACAAAAATCGAAACCAAAAAGTCAAAACAGGGTGGTCAAAACCGATGTAAATATTTTTGATCAAAGGGCCACACTTAAATACAGTATGATTCATAGTAGACAGGTTTAGGTATTACCAGTGCAATGTGTTATTTCAAGTAAAACTCGTTCGTTCACTCTTTGTCCTGGCACTGTACATACGATAGGATCATCTAATACTGAGTTGCTCAAGAACAAATTTTTTTGGGTCGGGTGACCTCCATGTGTAGGAGGGTTAATTCAAGGCGCACCTCGAAAAAACAACCTGCACAGCAAACACTGGTTTTCTTTTGATATGCGGGTTGGTGGCTGCGTAAACTGTGACTAAAGGCTACACACATCCGCGTGATCAGTCGATGCCACACTGCGCCAATCGTAAAAGATGCAATTAATCACTGTGCATACTGCGGTTTCACCCTGCTATAGAACCTGTACACACAAAAAAGTCACCGGATCACCAGCGTGGCAGGATCCACTCTATAATGCTGCTCACGTGCTACACATTCAAAGCAACATTTTCCTCATGTTGGACAAAATGTTCGAACTTTATCCCAATGAGTCTTGTGATAAATCCAATGTTACAAAACTAAGCAATGTAACAGCACTGTGGCTCTTAATGTACCACGTGCTATGGTGGAAATGAAGTAACTTGTCCAAGTTCTATTTTTGGTGTGTGCTAATGGTATTCGCTGATGGAGCGTTATGTCACATAGCAAAAATACCACACTAATTCATCTTTCTACAACAAATTTGAGAATGAACTATTACAATAAGCATTATGACCAACAAAAAAAACTTTTAAGCAAACAGTTTTAACACCTACCTCTGTTACGCCAATTAACCCCTCCTACTACAGAATAAAATCTTTATATACTTGCCAGGTATATTTTGTGCACTAAAAGTCGAATTACTGTCAAACACTTATGTGTAGTAAAAGTACATTTACAGGTCAAAATCATTTGACACGTTTTTGACATAAAAAGCATTGTCTGGTATTGTTCAGGGTAATTCAAAATGACAGTAAAATGCACTCTGTGTATTGCACATTTGGGTCCAACAGTCAAAACAGGCAGTTGACTGGTTTTGACCTCTGTAACTACTTACCACTAAATTCTGCAGCAATAGTAGGAGGCTTAAGTTTTACTAGGAAAGATATTATTGCCAACATTTTACTGGCAACTTACAAATGTTTTCATCACATAAGTTTTAGAAAGAAATAGTGCTTTCAAATGCTTTGAAAAGACATATTTCACAAAATTGTCAGAGTTAGGTTTATGCAGTGGGGTAATTTATCATGGGACCTTCATAAATTCTTTTTTACCACATATAAAACCATCATTTTATGATTACTTTGAGTTATTATGGCTAAGAACCTTCCTGAATCTGCCAAAATCCAACACCATGTGCAGACACTACCACCCAGCTGTTGGACTTAGCTGGAATTGGGACACTCGGCCCCATGCAAAGTATTCCTCTCTGGGCTATGCAGTACTGAGTCCATCAAAATCAACAAATCCTGCTGTTGGAGTTTGAGTGGTTAGGGTGATTAAAGTTAAAGCATTGCTTTCTTTTCCACTAATAAAATAGCAATGTCGATGGTGTTGTGTTTTGTTAAATAGCAGTATAACATGGGCGATACATCTTTAACATTTAAGTACCAATTCTATGCCTGTTTTTGATTCTATTTGTTTTACCGCGTAAGTTCACCATACAAAAAAATGATCTGAGTCGATAGACATTGGAGCGAATGCATCGGCAGAAGGCGAAGGTGAAAACTCTGGAAGATGGGCTATGCGAGAATAAATATTGCCGTAAACATCACGACTGGAAAAACAAGAGGAAATAGCCAGGTACCGTTGAAGCAGTATCAGAAAGGCAGCATATAAAGGGTTTCATAAGCGTGAGTACCTTAACCTTGCCAATACATTCCTAACCTTTCTAACCCATAACGCGATCAATCAACAAAGATCCAACAATTTAATCACATAGCCGGGACTTTCTTGACCCATCAGCGACTATATTCCTACCGCCATCAGCGACTGAATTAGCATGTGAGTATACACAATTTATTGTGTGAATGTGTATTGATTATTGATACTCGGGCTAGGCACTTGAAGACAGATGGGACAACATTATTTCATTGTAACTTCATCACTTATTTAAGACAATCCCAATATTTAGCTGCAGAGGTGATTGGTTTAAATAAATTTGCATTACTTCCATTAGAATATTGTCTAGTGGGATATATTTTGCAAATTCCGTGAGTAGAGAACCTGTCGACGCTACAAGGGGTATAGTCGTCACAATCAGAGCAGACTTGTGGCTTGACGTGAATCTGAACTTAACAGTTTTAGATGAACTGGGATGAACAGTGACTGAAAATAATACCCTACGAGCACACACTGGCACACAAACAGAGGGCACTTCAGATCCATTGCCGTGATGCATAAGTAATAAGCCGGTAACAGCATAATGAACCCATGAACCTGTAGTTATGATGTCCTAGATAACAGGGTTGCCATCCCATTACCACGACTGATGTATAAGTAATAAGCCGTGGCTGCTAATGAACCCATGAACCTGTAGTTATGATGTCCTAGATAATAGGGTGCTCCACATCCCATTTCCATGACGTGTATAGTAATAAGCCAGTGGCTGCATAATGAACCCATGAACTTGTAGTTATGATGTCCCGAAAAACAGGGTGTTTCCCTTCCACGACGATGTTAAGTAATAAGCCAGTGGCTGCATAATGAACCCATGAACCTATAACCTGTAGTTATGATGTCCTAGATAGGGTGCTCCACATCCCGTACCAGACTGATGTATAAGTAATAAGCCAGTGGCTGCATAATGAGCCCATGAACCTGTGTTATGATGTCCTAGATAAGGGTGCTCCATCCCATTACCATGACTGATGTATAAGTAATAAGCCAGTGGCTGCATAATGAGCCCATGAACCTGTAGTTATGATGTCCTAGATAACAGGGAATTCACATCCCATTACCACGACTGATGTATAGTAATAAAGCCAGTGGATGCATAAATGAACCCATGAACCTGTGGTTATGATGTCCTAGATAACAGATTCACATCCGTACCACGACGATGTATAAGTAATAAGCCAGTGGATGCATAATGAGGCCAGCGGGCCTATGGTTATGATGTCCTAGAATAACAGAATTGCTCCACATCCCATTACCATGAGCTGATGTATAAGTAATAAGCCGGTAGGATGCATAATATTGAACCCATGAACCTGTGGTTATGATGTCCTAGATAACAGGATTGCTCCACATCCCATTACCACGACTGATGTATAAGTAATAAGCCAGTGGCTGTATATTGAGCCCATGAACCTGTAGTTATGATGTCTAGATAACAGGTGCTCAGGTCCCGTACCGTGACTGATGTATAGTAATAAGCCGGTGGCTGCATAGCCAAAACCCATGAACCTGTAGTTATGATATTGTACATATGCATAATGTACGCCGTACGCCGTGCGCGCGGTCGTGAGTAACTCGACGCTCTGGTGTGCCCTGGTCGAGCATATATATTTTCAGATACTGGGCTCATCTGAGCCACAGGATTCATTGTCAAACTGCAAGCCTCCTCTGATCAAGCGACGCCCCCTTTAACCCACAAATCATTGAGATCTTCCCAATTTATCAGATGTCCGACCTTAAACTAATACTGGATCATTGATTAACAGAAGCGTGATGAAAAGGGGAAAAATTAAATTTCAAATGTTTAAATGTGTAATTAATAATTATAATGTACTTGTCGTCCACAACCACACCACCCATTACGTGTCTCTTGATCGAGCTTAATTTACCAGAAGACAAAAGAGGAGAAGATACCCTACAAAAAAAAATTGTAGGGTACCTCAACAAAACATTTAAGGGCACAAGTGAGCAAGCTTTGATGATTTCGATCCAGTATATGGGTGAAGGTGCCAGTTCGGATCCTGACAAATTTCCCATGTTGATCCTGTCGAGATTTCCGAGGAGGATAATGCGCCTACTTTATCTTCTTCAAGCATGGTATGATTGAAAGAGAAAGGTATAAAGGTAATAATGTGAACAAAGCTGATATGGTATACAGATCCGCCTCGAACCATATGTCCAACATTTTAACTTTCTTTTTTCTTTTTTCTTCTTTTTTGCTGTAAACGATGTCCAATTGCGGTAAATTGCTGGATCGATTGGAATTCTGCCATGCTGTTGCTTTGGCGACTTTTTCACGCCAGGGCATGAGCGTTTGCCGATTTGTGAGGCCTCTCTTAGCCACCATACTTTGTATGTGGGAATTTAATTGCGTATACAATGTCACATATTTCCCTGTTGGCAAAAGATGGTCGAAAAAAGCGTGTGTGCCGCACCAGTGCAACCGACTGATAACCAGAAACCGGAGGATGGTCAAGAGTACAGTAAAATCGGTCAAAAATGCCCATATTATTGCGCATTCGAGTCAACAGTTAAAACAGTCAGTTGACTGATTTTGGCCACTATAGCTACTTGCCATGAAAGTTCGGCTATAGCTGAACTTCTCTCACAGGCGCTTTGCGAGCAACCATTTATGCTCGCATGAGTGAAGAGAAACAATTACAGTAAAGTGTCTGGCATAATGATACCGTTGCCACCGGTAGGTAGCTGGGATTCGAACAACTACATTGTGACGGCTCGGCCATCGAGACACAACACACTGATGCATTAAACTGCTTGGTTATGGCATTCCGTAACATGCTTTTCCCGCATCTTTTCACATCTTTTTCCACATCTTTTCCCACATCTTTTTCCCACATCTTTTCCCACTCTTTTCCACATCTTTTTCCCATCTTTTTCCCACATCTTTTCACATCTTTTTCCCACATCTTTTCCCATCTACATCTTTTCCCACATCTTTCCCCATCTTTCCACATCTTTTTATCATCTTTTTCCACATCTTTTCCACATGTCTTATATGCAAGGATAATATTTCACTTGTATTAGATTGAAAAATACCTTGCACTGGTCACTATTTGCTAATAAAAATGCAAGATTTTATATTCAAAATAAGCATTTCATCCACACATGATGGTTTGCCTAAGAATGTGTCTTTCTCTACATCTGCAGATTCTTACAGGTGTGGATGCCATTTACAGACATTTTGCCCAATTTTTTGTACTAGATTTAACCGTCTTGATATACAAGGTTCATATTTAGTAAAGAGTTACCTGCATCAGCCATGCCATCCCTCAAAGTGGTCAAAAATACAGACAAGGCAAGTCAGAGTTTTATCCAGGGTTTGGAAATGGGAAATCAAATGTGTTATTCTTTAAAACAAGCGATTGTCCAAATTGTTAACCACAATACTTTTACATGTGTTTTACAAATAAAACAGGGTGTCTATTTATGGCAAACGGGGCGTCCAAAAGACACCCAAATAATGACTAACTGGCTAATACTATGGGCAAATCAACAGGCAGGCCAAAACCATTGCTAGACAGTGTGGCAGGCCAAAACCAGTGCTGAACATGTGGCAGGCCAAAACCAGTGCTGAACAGTGTGGCAGGCCAAAACCAGTGCTGAACAGTGTGGCAGGCCAAAACCAGTGCTAGACAGTGTGGCAGGCCAAAACCAGTGCTGAACGGTGTGGCGAGGCCAAAACCAGTGCTGAGCAGTGTGGCGGGCCAAAACCGGTGCTGAACGGTGTGGCGGCCAAAACCAGTGCTAGACAGTGTGGCAGGCCAAACCAGTGCTGAACAGTGCGGCGGGCCAAAACCGGTGCTGAACGGTGTGGCAGGCCAAAACCAGTGCTGAACAGGTGTGGCAGGCCAAAACCAGTGCTGAACAATATGGCAGGCCAAAACCAGTGCTAGACGGTGACGGCCAAAACCAGTGCTGAACAATGGCAGGCCAAAACCAGTGCTGAACGTGTGGCGGCCAAAACCGGTGCTGAACGGTGGGCGGCCAAAGCAGGTGCTGAACAGTGTGGCGGGCCAAAACCAGTGCTGAACGGTGGGCGGCCAAAACCGGTGCTGAACGTGTGGCGGGCCAAAACCAGTCTAACGTGTGGCAGGCCAAAACCGTGCTGAACGGTGGCAGGCAAAAACCAGTGCTGACGGTGTGCGGCCAAAACCAGTGCTGAACAGTGTGGCGAGCCCAAAACCAGTGCTGAACGGTGTGGCGGGCCAAAACCGGTGCTGAACGGTGTGGCAGGCCAAAGCCAGTGCTGAACGGCGTGGCAGGCCAAAACCGGTGCTGAACAATGTGGCAGGCCAAAACCGAGGTGCTTCAGAACCGTGGCGAGCCAAAACCAGTGCTGGGCAATGTGGCAGGCCCTGTTATAAATTAATTAAGGCAATTTTTTCAGCTACATGTGTGAAATATCCCTTGTTCGTGGAAAAGAATTCGGAATTAAGCGAAATGAAAAAGATGCTCACTTGGTAAAAAAGCAAAACACCAGGAATGCTGTGTTTCCATCTTTCTTTCTTTTGAGTAAACAAAAAAAAAAAATAAATTGAATGAAGCAGGACTCAAACCTGTGACCTCCTGTGGTTACTAGTTACTCTACAAAGTGAAATATCCAGTCTGTAGTTTGCTGTTCCCAAAAAGTGTCAATATCTTTTGTTCTGGTTGCCCTAGTCAAAAGCGCTGAAGCTGTTGTATTAGCCGGGCCTGTGATATCTCAGGATTTTCCTAATTTCGAGAATCTTCTTGAATGTCGAAGAAATGGCCACCGAGGAACAAAGAAGTAGCCTGGATTGTTACCAAACCTCTTCGTTTCTTGTTTGGCAGGGATGTGGACTCTGTAAATCTTCCAAAATTAGACATCAGGACATTCCAGAGACTTTGTCACACTCTAGACCAAAGGGGAGACCCAGACCACCACCTTTTTTTCTTTCGTCCACGTCAAACTAATTGTGTACTAACTCCAGGATCTACGCCCCAAGTTACGATCTTTAACCTGGGGAAGTGGCAGTCATTGATTACTTTTCGGACAGAATGCTGCATTTTAATTCTGCTTTTGACATGTCTTGATATACAGGGAGCTACTAATTCCAAGGAGAAATTTAACCACTCAAGAGGACATCTACCTGGGATTGTTGACAGGATGGGGAAAGAATTACAACAACTATGGCTTTTGTTTGTGAAGAAAAACTGAGAAAAGAATTGAAATATTTTACAATCAAATGCATCTTCAAACAAATGCATTATTTAGGCATAAGATTTAAAGCTCAATAGAAAACGCCATCATGAGTAAAACCAGCTTTTTAAAAAATGGTTTTGTAAAAAAAGTTTGTACGGAGTTAATACAAAATGCATGTGCATGTGATCAAACTCTTTCAAACTAGTGTTAGGAGGATGTACTTGTTTTCTTGTGAGGCTTGAATGTTCACTCGATCAATTTTAATTTTCTGTGACTTTTGCAATCCAGTGTTAATATATTTTTGTTCTGGGATAAAAAGCAATCTTACAAAAGCTCGAGCTTGCCTCTAATTTCCCCTCTGCCCCTTGTTACAGATTGTAAATCTTTCTCCAGCTCAGATTCTTATATTTACTGTAACAAAAATAGTATGTTAAACCAACAGACGTGAGTAAAATTTAATAGATGAAAACAATAATTGTTGCTTCTCAACAAGTGGATAATTTGTTGTCATGATCTTGATTACGCAAAGGCAATGAAAAAGGTTTCCTTCTGTTCTTGTATCAAAAACTTGTGTCCTTGAAAGGTAGTGTAAACAGGAGAGTTATGTTTGGTATACTTACTGATTGTTATTTATCTCTGGACATGTTTTTATTGTTTCCATTAGCTGCCAGTGCCTTGCCAACATAATAACATAGCTGCCAACTATTGCAATTTTTAGTAATTATTACGAATTGCTGGGAATTACGAGAAATGCAATTGCTCTTTAAAAATTACGAATTTCAAGTTTTCCCAATGAAGAAAAAAAAGCCCTTGATATTGCCCACCCATTTATGAGCATTCGGTTAAAATCACGTATCTTGATCGTAAAAATCAGGAATTGGTACCCCTTTCGAATATTTTCATGCGTGTAGTATGCTATAATAAATAAGTTCTGAATTACCGAAAAGTATAATGGATGTAAATTGGCATGGTAGCGATACCTTACTTGTCAAAATTTTAGTTTGTGGGATAACATGTTGTCCACTTCGGCTGCTCCTGTTAGAGATTATACAATGATCTATGATGATCCTCATATTTGATTTGGCATGGGTTTTACGCCGGATGCCCTTCACGGTCACAACCTCCCATTTATCCGGGCAGGACCGGCACTAGCCATCGCAAACGCTTGTGATCCCCAGTGGCTGGGTTCAATTCGGCCTACGCCGTAATTATGGTAAAGTGTCTTGCTCAAGGACACAAAGCACCATGTGGTCATGACAGGATTTGAACTACATACTCTGACGGCCTAACCATCAAGAACACAAATCCGGTACACCAAACCGCTCAAACCATAACCCAACAGGTTGTGGGATGTAGTAATGGGTAATAAACGCCGAACCAGCGAAAGAGCCTATGGCCGTGTTCGCACTGGACTTTTTTTTGGGGGAAAGGGTTTTTCCGAGACGATGGTAAAATGAAAAATGGTTAAATTTAACCTCTGTCCGCCGGACTTTCGACACGGGAAAATTTTACCGAGACCGTGGTAAGTAACCGAGCTGTCGGGATAATGACTCATGAGGGCGTTTCGTGACCTTTCTACGTTGACCGTTGAAAAAAACATGCTGCATGCATTAAATGCCCGCCCGCCCCCCGCGCGGTGAAACAATCAAAGCGCATGCGTGGTGTCCCTTTGGCGACGTTGCTCTCGGGCCCGGGTGTTCGTTTCCTGAGCCGCTTTACCGACTCGACTGCGGTTTTTCGTCTCGGGGAAAGTTACCTGGGAAATTTTCCTGGGCAGCAGTTGGCCGGTAAAAGTAACCGCTGGACTCAGGAAAAGTAACTGGAAAAACGTCCCGGGTGTCCGCACTGGACTTAAAATGGGAAATACCATCGTCTCGTAAGTTTACCAAAAGTCCAGTGCGAACACGGCTTTGGTTTCATCATGGCGCCCGCCACTGTGTAAATGTTACAATCGGAAGGGAGAAAGGATTTCGTACTAATTGGAATTTTGTAATGTTGGCAGCTATGTAATAACTTTGAAGTTAAACACCTTTCAAGTGACCAGACTGTATGGAAACTTTTTGGTGTTGTTTGGGCCCGGTATTCACAGATTGATTTATAAACATATTTTTTGTGCTTTGGCATTTATTTTAAGTTACATGTCCAGGATTCATTTGGAGCTGATATATGGCAATACTATTAACTGCTTGGAGAGAAAACCAATTAGGCGCTAATGCAATTCATTTGTAATGGTATTCTTGACTTAACTCTGAATGTCTGAGGTGGCAAAAAAAAAAAAAATTTGAAGACATAGGTAGGTCTCACCATTATCCATCTATCACCAGAAACTATTAAAAAATGTATTTATTCTATAAGACAGAACTGAGAGGAAGGAAAATAATAATAAAAGTGCATCAAGCATGAACTATAATTCGTAGTGGTAGTACACTGTATTGGTTTAGTACATTTGCTCCAGTAGTATTAACATATTCAACAGGCATTTGATTTATCAGGATGGTTTTTAAATCTCACTTACAATATTTAAAATTTTCTTGAGAGCAGACAAGTTTCCAACTACTCTAGTTTCTTGTTTGTGGGGATGCAGAGAGTCTGTAAATCCTATTAAACATATCCCCCCCCACAAATTTCCAGTGCCCCCCACGAAAAATCTCCATAAAATACCCCAAAAACAGAAAAAGAAAAGAAAAAGGGAAAAAACCCATACCCTCCCCCCTGGCCTTCCCCACTGAAAAAGTCCTGGCTACATGCCGCTGTCCAAACTGACCCCAGGGACCAGTTTTTCATGTCACTATATAGAACGTATCTCTAGATTTTGATGGAAAAAAAAAATCCTGAAACGTTGTTGGAATATTGTTAATTTTCACGATAAATTTGGGAGGTCACTTTTTAGTGGGTCCAAGTATATGAGGGTTTTGCCAGAGCAGTCTAAATTATACAGTAATCAGAAGTTTTAATTGGGTTTACAAAAACTTTAAAGTGAATCTCTATAAACTGTTCCGTGCGGTTAAACCATTTTCACGTTTATTTTTAAAAAATATTATTTCTTTCCTTCTCCAAGGAATACATCTTAAAACCGGAACCTAGCCAGAAGTTTTAAAAAATTTTCTGAGATCGAGGATTTGTATCGTAATTCGAAAAGAGTTTTTAGGGTCGAGTTATACAGAGGTCCAGTTGTCTCGTGGGTCGAGTTTGTTTTGGATTTGAAATTATCACAAAAAGTCGAGATGTCTACCCTTCTCCAACAAGAGTCAGTGTGGATGCGAGTGTTCATTCCCAGAGTGGACAGAACTGGACTTGAGTCTTAAGTTCTATTTTTCTTAAAAATGACAGCACTTTGTGCAAACTATTTCAAGGAAGACTGTCATACCAAATAAGTTCAAAGGTGTTTTACCGGCACTTTCCATTAAGACAGTGAATTCCATTTAGAAAGAGGCAAAATACTTTAAAGGAACGTAGGGACACTATCGTCACGATCAGAGCATAATACTTTCAACAGGGCATGGAATCGGTGTCCTGGTTTAAAGATGAACCAGTGATTGGTAATTACTGGCTCATTTATCAGCATGGACAGTTATTCTAAAACTGGCGCTCCAATTCCATGCCCTGTTACAGTCATGACGATGTTGCAGCAACGCCAACCACGGGAGGGGCCTGGGGCGCAAATGTTGCACGATGTTCCCCTCCCTCCCCAACAACAACAAAATTCCGGTGCTTATCCATGTGCCCCCCACGAAAATCCCAAAATAGTGCCCAAAAAAGTTATACCCCAAAAAGAAATGAAAAGAAAAGGGGAAAAATCCATGCCTGCCCCTGCCCCTGCCGGTGAAAAGCTTAATTCCCCTGTTAACTCCCTCACCAGAAAAAGAGTCCTGGCTACGCCGCTGCGATATGCCCCCTTTAATTGGTTATTTTTGAATTGACTTTACTATCGTTTCTTTAATACTTTCTTTATAAAGTGGGGAGGAAGCCAATTTGCTGACTGACTAAGTAGCCGCGACTAAATTGAGGAAGGATTGTGATAATTATTTACCTGAGGTGTGTAGGCCGAGGCGAGGGTAGGGGTTTAAATTCGCCAAAAATTTTAATCGCCTCTGTCTCACTACAAAAATTAAGCCTGCTATGATGGCTTAATGGTGTAGTATTTTGCTGACTCAAAATCGCTATCGGGGTTGCCACACTCGCCACACTCCCAATAGAACCTAGGGGTAGGGTACTGTGTGTGGTATCGTAGTGCATAGTGGAGCGCACAAAGAGAGCCCTATTCACACATGTAACGACGTACACGCACCCAAAATAAAAGCGCACAGTTAACAGAGAACCTCAAGTGTTTTGGCTTCGAAATCGATTTCGAGTGCATAATGACGTCTCTGTACGAGCTACAAATTCGAATAAAGCAGCATACATTTACATCAATAAATTTCATTTATCCGTTATAGTTAGGGGTCCGGTGTACTACTTTTGATCGAGAGGAACATGTATTCCGATAATCTCAAGTCTGTTCTGAATTGCTGTTAAATCTACCAAATAGGGTGAAATAGAATTAGTTGATATCTTGTTGCAATCAAGAAAGAAAAGTGATGAGAGAGTGTTAATGTTGGAAACCAGTGTCCAACCATGGAGGAAGGAACACATGAACTCCAAAATTAATTCAGTCACATTACCAATTTAAGAACTAATAACAACATAATTAGTTGACACGGAATTTTGCAACATTTGCGTGTATATCATGTCTTCAATGAACAAAATAACAATAATAATTAACCAACTGGCTATCATGTTTTTTTAATTGAAGGCCAAGGGTAACATAAAACCCATGAGAATAGAAGTCATAGATTTAAGTCCACCATCCGCGCATGTCCCAGCTACCGCCTAAATATTTCATTGTTGCCCAAAAATCATTATTTGCACAAAAGGTATTTCCATAAGCGTTGAGTTCCGTCATCCACATCAGTAAAACGAAGTTTTTGCAAATTTCCACCAGTAGGCCTATGTGTGGCCTATAATCGTTAGCTTTTGTTCTCCTTACAGTCTTAGTCCCGCGTACGTGGATTTCACAAAAAGGATTAGCATCGCGCTAAAACTGTGTGGTAAACTCTGTCCGATCCGCACCTGCCAGCTGTACCACCTTCACATGCACAACTGTAGCGTTGGCTGTTGAGCCTTTGTATCTTATGCCTGTGTGTGCGGCCTGCACGTATAGATAGCTGCGTGCGTACACGGGCGACCATCATACGGCGACCGCGTCAAATTAGAAAAAGCTTGTCTTGTGATTGCGCTATTATTAATGATCAATGGAAATAATAGATGATGAAAAATGCCTCATGTGTTTTCCGAAATTTCGGACGGTAATCTATGACTTTCATTCTCTTCGGCCTAAATATCAAAATCATAGATATCGTCTAAATAAACTGAAGGTTGAAGGTTCAAGTTCTGCTCTGTTCTACTCTACTCCTAACGTGTATTTCCACAAAATGGCGAATAACTGACATGTCAGGAATGTACTTGTGGTTCTGATATTCACAATAATTTTAACATACTAGGTCTCACTGTGTGTCACGGCGCTAAAGTGACCGTGGATAGTACCAAGGCTGCTACGACTCTAAATAGAGTCGTCGGCCCAGTGTCTTTGAGAGGCTTGGCAGGGGTCATCTAGAGAAAATACAGTGAGTCTTAAACACTATATGTAGCTATGTGAGCAACAAATTTCAAAATCAGCAGATTCCAATACAACTGGTATCATTGTCAAGGGTCTTGAAAAAAGGCGATTACAATGATGTAAGGATCATCTTCCTGTGACCAAGAATAAGGGAAGTTATGACATGTTGAATCCGGCAATTTTGAGGCCCGATTAGCGTCAATTATTTTAAGTAAGACTAGTGCGGTGACACCATGTGGAATCTCAATTGAGTAGGTAATTAGTTCTGAAAAGAACTGGAGGTACAACTTCAGCGTTTAGATCAGTATGCTCTGATCATCCTCAGGAGAAGTATTTTATAAAGAAAAGCAAAAGAAATGTAAAATTTGACATGACCCATTCCTAGATTTTCTCGGATTCCATATCATAACTTTCTTAATTCTTGTCCACGATTTTTCAAAGGGTGGTATCACTGGAATGCTTGCAGAAGGAAGAATAATAACCTATTCCAGGCTAATTCAATGATTAGTTTGTTTTGTGGTGCTGATTTACAAATAAGAAATACAAAAAAAAAAAATTTTTTACAATTACTCAAATGTGAGGATTATTTTCATATTTTACACTGAAATCTGCGAAGATTCTCATCACATTTAATTAAACATTGAAACAATTTATAGAATTATAATGGACTGGAAATATGAAACAAAATAATGAAAATAAATTGCTTAGCAAAACAGGGAAAAATTACTCCAAAATCTGAGGATTTTAAATATTTATACTGAAATTTCTGCGAGAGGTTATATCCTAGTTTAATTAAACATTAGAAAAAATAATAAATGATATTGGACTGGAAAGATGAAAAAAAATGAAACAAGTTCATGAGAACTAATATTATTGTGTTCGCCCGATGTATATTAGGTTTAAGCGGACGATTTATCGGACTGAAAATTCTGCCGATTGGTCATTGGTTTTGTTGACATCAAAGATGGTATACAATGTAAGCGCGCTGAGCGCGCATAATACAATCTTTGAAGTTGACATCTATTTTCTGTGAATCCAAAGCGTATGCGGGTGTCCAATCGCTTCGTCAAGGTGTCCAAGAGGTGAAAACAAGGTAGAAAAATTATTATTGTGGTTTGATAAGGTATTTTACTCACCTTTTGGTAAATAGATGATGGTTTTGATGAGCAAGAAACAAAACTAAATTTCGAATTTTTTTGGAAACTTCTAGATGTGCCATTCAGAAAATTAGAAACGAGGTTGAAGGAAAATATGTGATCACGTCTTGAAAAAAAGCTGGAATGGACGTCAAAAAGCGGCCTCAATAGCGTAACGTAAAGCGCTAGCTCCACGGTGTCTTAACACGGAGATTGAGGCGCGGCCGATAAGGTCGCGGCAATGCATGGGATCTTTGCCCACCACCCTTGTGGGTCATTCCTTGTCAAATCATCTTCATTTTGAAAACCTCCACAGGTGTCCTCTAAATTTTTGGTTTAAAAGTTAAGGCCTTCTCCATTGGGTCTTTGTGCCTTCCTTTTTGTTTAAATAAGGTTGTTTTTTGTAGCAATTTTGGGGCCAATTTTTTTAGGAGTAACGTGGGGAACCTATGTGACATGGAATGCCCCTGTCTCTAATCTAGTAACACACTTCCTTTGGGAGCATAAGCTGTTTTCACTGGGAATAGAGGCGGTTCCATAAGAAATGGTGTGTTCCCAAAAGGACGTATTCCATCATCAGGTATTGGGAACAGCTGCTGTTCCTGGTGGGAAGACTAGCAGGCATGACTGTGTTCCTGAAAGTTGTGAGATGCTCCCTTAAATGTATACAGAGCGTCTTGGCGTGGAGTTAGTATACTGGACTGAAACTAGCCATTACCTGGTTCCAATTACCTGGCAAATGACTTAAAATTTCAGTAATGCAACAAGAATACCAGCGACTCATGAACAATGTAATTATGTTTACTTTTACAGACAATTTTATTTGTCAAGAAGAGATTCAGAGAATTAAACTCTGATAACACCTTTGTAGTATTTTACAGACAGGTTACACACATTTATTAGGAACTGCAATGGGCCTGGTGTGACTTGCTTCAAACATCAAAGACTGACACTTTTGTAGCAATTTTGGTTTTATTTCAGAAATAACTTTTAGTAAATAATACTTATGTCACTAAGATGTGGAGTGCCATGAGTAGAAAGCGGTTTAGTGCTGACCAGTTTGTGTTCTGATGGCTGAGTAGTAGTCGAGAATGTGGGTTAGAATACCAACCGCGACACGGGGTACTTGTGTCCTTGAGCAAGACACTTTACCATAATTACTTCTCTCCACCCGAGGGGTAAATGGGTGCCTGTGAGGGCAGAGTTGGTTGTTGTGTTTGATTAGCCCTATATGGCGCTGAAATAACAGCAATTGAGCTGTATACTCCCCAGGAGATGAGATGGTTTCAGGGAATGATTTATATGAGCCTGATGAGCAGGGGTAATAATGTCCTTGCGCCTTGAGCACCAGTTTGGTGGATATAATATATAAGTCATTATTATTATTATTATTATTATTGTGTATTATTATTAAGATGTTTGAATAAAAAACAACACAGTAAAGAAAAGATCAGAGAGATTTAAGTATGGTATCGCGTATGATTTGTTGTACACTATGCCAGAAGCTTATTTAAAATAAAAAATAAAAAGTTAATCAACTTTTGTTTAACACCCAGCCGAGATGGTGGCCCGGGCTGATCCAGTGTCATAATTGGGTTCGAGAAGGTAGCTGTCCCTATGGCAACGATGGCAAAGCTTCCAGCATGGCTCAAGGAGCAAAAACTATATGGTGACAGGTAAAAAAGTGATTGAGAGTCATTTAATGGTGCCAGTGGGCCATTGAAATGCAATTCTTATTTTTCTATAAATGCTTTCTTAAGTAGTACAGACAGTGTATACCTTGGGGTTTTTTTCTTTTTTTTCTTCTTTTTTTTTAATTTTTTTTCTTTTTATTTATTATTTTATAAAAAGTACTTGGTGTTGATGATGGTATCAAACATCCTAGATCTAAGGTGCTATCATTTTAAAGAAAAGTCCAATATTATTTCCCAATTATGTACATGTCTACGGATAATGTCACAACCAGAGCGGACTTTTGACCAGGACATGGAATCAGTGTCCGACTTTTAGATGAACTCAGTGACTGAAGAACAATATCACCAAGCGCATGCTGACCTACAATGTAGACAACACAAAGGCATTGATAAGATCATATTACCGTGGTTTGTTATAAAATTATCATTATTAACCCTCCCACCACATAAGGCCTCTCGATCCACTAAATTCTGTTCTTTAGCAACCTTCAGTACATACATGTACCAAGCCTGCTGTCCTGTCCACGTACTCTTACAAAAGCAACTGTGTGCCACCCAAGGTCACTGTAAATGTTTGAACATATTTGTATTTCCCCAATGTATCGATGGTAGACCACCTTACCCTGCAATCTCCAATGGTGTGACGGTATACAGAGAGGGTAACCATAGGAGGCCACCGGCAACAGCTAATGGCTTGGAGTGGCCTGAATGGGTTGTTTCAAAAGTACACTGATTGTAGGAGGGTTAACCCTCCGCTTACTACAAGGGTCCAAAATCAGTCAAAATGTTGATATACTTACCAAAGGTATGTCTAGTGCACTTAAAGTTGAACACTGTCCAAACACTTCGTGTAGTAAAGTACATTTACAAAGTCCAAAATGAGTCAACCATTTTTGACTGGTAAAAGCATTAACTGGTATTGTTCAGGGTGGTCAAGGTACAGTCCAAAACCAGTCAAAAATGTCCCCTGTGTGCACATTTGGGTCAACAGTAAAACAGGCAGTTGACTGGTTTTGACCTCCCTTCTTGCCACTAAAGTGCAGCTATAGTAGGAGGCTTAATGCAGCCACTGAGTCATTTACGTGAATTAAAATCATAATTAAATAATTTGATGGCTGAATACAGCATTTAATAATCTTGTAAAGGACACTCAAACTCAAACTTCTTGACTTGAATTCAGACTAGAGCGAGGACTCAGGGTGAATTTGAGGGTTTTCAATGATAAAGACAATTCTGTATTTCAAAAGAAATTGATTGGTATTTTACAATATTGATACTGAGAGAAACTTGTTATCTATTGATAGATCACCAGAAACAGATCCTGTAGACTTACGCATACGTGTTGAGAGAGCAAGCAGGCCGAGAGAGCAGGAAACTTGACGAAGGCGAAGGTCTCCATCTTCATCTCTTTCGCCTCCACTAAAGGTAAGATTTCTCACGAAGAGACATCCTCTGATTGGCTTCCCTGCAGAAATCAGCGTCCAAGTATGTGTAATAACATGTGGTGGGCAGTCCTATTTCTTGGAAAATTACAGATTTTCCTATCTGCACCATTAACATTTCCCTATGCGATGACCAGGTGGTTTATAATTTAACAATCTAAGTAGTTGCATTATCAATCTGAACACAAACAATCAAAGTAAAAGCATTGCTAACTGTTCGAATGCGGTTATGTAACATTGACAGAAAATATATGGGGAGGTAAAGTAAGTTTTGCAGTATTTTTGTCATTAGCAAGACCAACATACAAATTAGCTTGCTGGTTCACACTGTGTAGCCATGTATTTGCAAGAGAGGTATATATGGAGTGAGTTTTTGACAACGAATTGGTGAAGTTCTATTTTGGGCACCCAAAGTGGATACCAAGAATCTCCATGACACTGGAATGCTTGGACCAAACTGGCGGTGATAGCAACACCTGTCATTGATAGGTATAAACATATTGATCAGTCCATTAAGATTTCAATTAGTGCCTTGTTCTTAACAGGAAGCTTGAATAAACCTAGCCACGACCCTTCTCACTCCATTTGACCCCCAGGACAAAATGAGTATAAAGCTACCGACCGAAGGAGACAACCTCTGCCAGGAAGCGTGAAGGTCGTGACCTCCAGTGGCTCGAGGGTCATGAAGCAGACGCAAGCCTTCCTCAGATGTCCAGCGAACCTGATAGATGGGGTGGCTTATCGGCGGGATACCAGCGGCAGGTTGAAGTGATACCAGATTAGTTTGACTCCTTATTTGGACTCAATTCAGGCTCAAGTCAAATGATTTGAGTGAACTTTTTGTGTTTGGTGGATTACTCAGAATCTCCTTTTGGTGACTTGAGTATGTGGAGTCTCCTTTTTTTTTTGTAGGGCTGGTTACTTACTTTTGATTTGGTCGAAGTAGCTGATGCAATCAAAAAATTCTATACCACAAGTTCACAATGTATACCCAAAACTGTCTGCAAGAAAAAATAAGTGTTAAAACACAAAATATCTTCCCACCCAATTTTTTTGTGTTCAATGAAACCACAAACATAACTATTTTTTGACGTCATTGCATTGTTGCTGTATCACATTAGATGATGATTTATGTGGGATGATGAGAGCAAGCCTGGACTGCTCGTCAGGCCTCACCTTGGAAATAAACGACAGCAGATACAGCATGAGGCACAACAAATGGAGGAAGAGAACAGAGTAGGAACAAGAACTCATACAACAGAAGGAGGTCAGTGTAGTGTTGTAGAAATTGAGAGATCTTAGTCCCTGTCTCGGTCTCAGACTCCCTGTGATCTCCGTCTCGGACCACAGAAGTCTTTTCTGTGGAACAGTTTCCACCCAAACTCTGACAAGCTTGATCGCCCACTCAGCATTTAAAACCAACCTCAAAACCCATGTATTCCCAGAAACTGTCACAGCCATGCATTTGGTCATTTTGTGTTGTTGGCGAACTTCTTTTTGTTGTGCCAGATTATGGAGTGAATGTCTGAGTGTAATGTCTATGTAATTTATAAATGTTCATTATTATAATTTTGTTCTAATACACATTACAGGCCTCCGAGGACAATGCCGGTCGTATCACTCTCGCTCTCCCCATCTCCTGTCAAGAAGAAACACTCGAAGAAGAAGAAAAGCCGCGGTAAGGCGGAGAAACAACGTTAAGCTCACCCGGAAGAGACGTCTCTACCAGCAGCTACGGCCCCAAGCCTCGGCAGCCATAAGTCTGAGGGATTCCGTCGTGGGTTTATCTCGAATGTGCCATGATAATAATAATAATATGACATACTATCATGATGCTTGAAGCGTTCTTTACATTATTATCCCTGTTATCATGCCACTTTGTCCAAATCATTTCTTAACTTCCTGGGAAGTATACAGCCCTGGTAACCTGTTAGGTGCTCATCAGCTAATCAAACACAGTTACTATCTCACCAGTACTAGGCTTGGCGGGGTTCCAGCGGTACCGGTTCTACCCGATTCAAATTGAGAATCGGAACCGTGGTTCCACTCTTTTAAAGAACCGGGTACTATGAAGTCAGTTCGGGAACAGAGTCAACTTCAAATACCGGTTCCCAGGGAGCGGCTGTAGTAAATATCTTGAGTCCCCAAGAGCCGGCTGAGGCAGGTCCCAGAAACCCGGGCGGGAGCGAGTCCCAGTCAAGAGCCGGCTCCGGCAAAAATACCCGACACTGAGGACCAACCCGGCTCAATTGAAATACACGGTTGGCTGGGCTCCACCTCTAGAGGCGAGAACCGGCTCCAGTCAAAACTCTCCGATTCTCTTTTGGTGGGGTGACCCGACAAAATGTAACTCTAGACTGAAGCAAACATGGAAGGCGCCACACATGCATCTGATACAAACATAATGTCACAATGTCGATTAGTTGTATCCATTGAGCGTCACTGAGTTGTTTATAAATTGGCCCTGTAACATGGATACTTTGGTTATGGAGATGTTATTTAAAATGTTGACATGCGTGTCTTGAGAAGTGGAGTGATCAAGGTGGCCCCTTATATGGATAATCTTGTGATGAAACTAACGATCATGTTGCTAAATGTTCTTTATGTGTACTTTCAATACGGCATGGATGGTGATGCGGTACCTTGTAGGGGGTGGTGCAATTGCTTAGTGCTCAACCCCGTTTATAAATTACCATAACATGGATGACTTTGGTTATGGAGATGTTGTTAAAAATGTTGAGCAACCGTGTCTTGAGAAGTGGAATGATCAAGGTGGCCCCGTAATATGGATAATCTTGTGACGATTATCATGTTGCTAGTGTTCTTAATGTACTTTCAATAGGGATGGATGGTACATGTAGTACGTAACATGTGTACAGGGGTGGTACAATTGTAATTGCTCCTCTATGATTGCTCAACCCTAAGGGATGTCAAAGCCATGGCATGTACATGTTGTTTTTGATCGGATAATGGAAGCGAACTCTTACTTAGCTTAACGTTTCCAAAATGTTTACTTAAAGTTTCTGAAACATATTTAAATTAAACAAAATTATCATCACTGCATTTGCAGTTGAAAATTAACACCCATTATCAGAGCGCAAGAAGTTTGAATAAAACCGTGGGGCCTATGTTTTATTATTTTCTGTAACCCTTTATGTTTATGTTTGAATCTCTGGAACGGTTCCGACTGGAACCGATTTTTTGAACCCGAACTGGTTCAAATTGTGAACCTAGCAACCAGTACCATTTATACTGGGTGAAGAAGTTATGTTTAAGCGAAGAAAGGTGCATCATTGGTAATGTTGGCAAATTCTTCTCTAAAACCAATTGGTAAAAATTTTCATGTTCTCGGACAAATAATTTTTGGGAAGATTAACACATCATCAGCTTACACAAAGTAGGGTTGACATTAAAATGTTACCATTAATTTTAGTATTTATCAATAATTCTAACCTAATTTAAAAAAAAATCTTTTCGTTTTAAAACTCCTTTCTGTAACGACAAGGCGTGATGCATCAGTTGAGAAATCCGTGAAAAAATCGGTTTCCCGGTTACTCCACGTGGGACAGTAGCCCCGTAATCGCTCCCGAGTCCCCAAGTAGCCCCATCGGCGTGATTCAGACAGCGGGCACCCCCAGAAAATAAGGGAAGGCAGAACCTAAGAAAGTCTAAGGATGGGGCGCTGTGAAAAGAAGGTGAGTTGAATTTCAGGGCTTATTTGAAAATGAATATGTCAAACTTGGTGTTAATTATCAAATAACTTTTACCTTTTGTTTAGGTTTGTTAATTTGCAAAACCAATTCAAATCAAATACCTTTATATTTAATGACAAGGTTTTCTTTCCTCAAGGTTTTCGAAACAGAGTAGCGACAAAAGAGCTCTCAAAAGAAAACCTGCCGTCTTCCTCCCCGGTCCAGTTAAGATGCCACACCCTCAGCGTCGCGTTCGCCTCGATCCAGAAGCCCTCCGACAAGCGACCGGTTACCAGTCACCCCAGAGATCCACTGGCGTCTGCGGGAGCCTCCAAGCCCATCTCGGTCAGATTCATCCCAATCAGGGGCTCTCTCAGTCTACTCTAGCTCTGCCAGTCGGGTCACCAAGGATCTCATCAGTCAAGCGCCCCGCTATCGGTCTCCATCCCCGTCATCACACCAAGCAGCTGTCTCATCAAGAGATGCCACGCAAGACCTAAAGCCCCCCGCGTTCACCCTCCTCTGGCCGAGTTGGGTTGAAACAGCATCCTGAAGCCTGTCACCATCAAGCTCCCATAAATCCTACTCCCTGCCTCCAAGCACCAATCTCCTCTCTCAAAGGTCTGGAAGAAGAATGTCACCTTCAAACTCGGCCAAACAGCCACCTCTTGCAATGCTTCCGATCAGGCAGTGGATCTAGGGATAATCTCGCCAGAAAAACATCCAGGTACAGAAATCTCTTAACAAAATTTTATATAAATAAATAAAAAACGAATATTTTTTAAAAAACAAGAGAACCTGACGAGAACATAAATTATTTTGTTGTGAGCTGAATAAAGAAAAAATAATTACAACAACAGGATTTGTAAAACCTCTGGATTTAGCCCCATATGTTAATGAATTTATGAAATAGTCAGTTTCCATTGTGGTTTATTCGATATGAAATTTTTATTGTTAGAATTAGTTGAAGAGTAATGATTGTGTTCAATATAATCCACAGATCAAGGCGGTCAAGCAGTTGACAAATATCAATCCGAAATGACCAGAAGCGATTTACAACAGGCAGACTATCAGCGATTGGGAATCCGCCAGACCAGCACATAGATCCTCGATCAGACCTGCGGCTGTGACACCGTCCGCGTTCTGATTCCCAGATCCTCGGGGGACAACAGAGGGCAGCCAAACTTGACCCTCGGGCATACCAGGCGTGGAGATCAGCGTGGTGACCCGTGGTGGTCGGGGGAACAAGGAGATACCAGGGGAGACTCAAGGGCAGACACAAGGGAGATCCAGGGAGACTCAAGGGCAGTTTCCCAGGGGTCCCTAGGGCAGACCCCAGGGCAGGCCCAGGGAGACCCTAGAATGGAGCCTAGAATGGAACCTAGACCAGACTTCAGGGCAGATACAGGAGAGCCCAAAGAGCTGACCCAAGATCAGACCCTAGAGCAGATGCAGGGCTGACCCAGGGCTGACCTGGGGGGAAAACATAAGGTCTGGCATGAGGTCTGATCCAGGTCAGATCCCAGGGCAACCAGAGTTAGGCCACGGATGGACCCAAGAGATCTCCGTGGCGACAGCAGCAACAGGAGAGAATCTCATAGGGATGAGTGGAGAGGAACAGAATTGTTGGGAGGAAGGAACCTGAACAGCAAGGATTTCAAGCCGAGACCAACAGTTTCCTCGGTAATTTTGTTTTTTTTGCAGCTGTTTCTAACTTTTATTTGTTTATTATTTGTTTTCTCCCAAAACTTTACAAAAATTGCTGTCTGGCAACTTTTGTAAATTTGTCATAACATTTACTTTTTCTATTAGATGAAATAGTTTTGAAAGATTTAATTGTTCCTTTATATTGCGAAATCGAGGACCCTCTTCCCAAGACAGGCAGCGTGATGTGATGCCAAAGTCAGGAGCCTTGATAATCGTCAGGGCCCGCACAAGCCCAAGCCCAGTTGGCAGAGGAAGAGGACCAAACTTTGGAAGGGGCCCTGAGCGAGATCCTGGCCTAGAGCGAAGGGATAGGGGTCCGGAGAGTCAGAGGCCCAGAGAGGGTAGAAAACCCATGCCCCTAAGGGATGACAGAGGACCTGATTTGGAAGGGGTGCTCCAAGAGGAAGAGGCCAGACAGAGTATGGATCGGGCAGAGGTCCTGAGTTTAGTAATAGGGTCAAGACAGAGACAAGT
The DNA here is from genome assembly GCA_029582265.1 of Zoroaster sp. YZ-2022. Taxonomy (NCBI): domain Eukaryota; kingdom Metazoa; phylum Echinodermata; class Asteroidea; order Forcipulatida; family Zoroasteridae; genus Zoroaster; species Zoroaster sp. YZ-2022. Next base: position 741,266 of record CM055824.1, read on the forward strand.
TCAGGATGGGGGAAAGGGAGCGCAGAGAAGTAGAGATGGCGATCCTCAGAGGGATAAGGGATCAGAGAGATGAGAGATTCCGAGGAGGCCCAAATCGTGGCAGAGCCCCAGAGAGGAAGGCTTTGTCAGACAGGGTGATCGAGCTTCGAGGATCCCAGGCATCAAGAGACAGCTCAGCAGATACCCGGGCAAATGGATAAGTTTAAAGGTGTAATCAACAGAGGACCTCGTAATGCTGGCGTTCGGTTTCCGGAAGGCAGGCCGATTTGAAAGACAGAAGGGATGTTTCCCAGGTCTCGGGAGAGAGAGAAGATTCAAAGGGATCCAGCAGCTTCAGAGAAAAACCAGATGACCAGCACTCTAGAGGCCCTTGGAGAAAATAGGGCGAGACTTTCCTAGAAGCCAGGATCTGTTGAGAGAACTGTTGCACCCATTCCCCTGCCCCAACCCGGGGAGGTGATCGTTCCCAGTCCCCTGAAAACCATTCCCCGATCAAGAGCAGGACCAGGACCACTGTGTTGGAGCACAAGGCAGTTGAAGTGCTCTAGAGCCTCAACACAGGGTGAAAAAAGACACCATTGAAGGAGGGGCCCCCTGCAAGGCCAACAGGAGTTTTTGTGACTGGTCAGAAGGTGGTAGTGATGGCTCCTCAACCAAAGCCCACCAGTAGAAGAGCGGGAAAGTTCTTCTCACAGGAGCTCTGGAATTTTCTCTGTGACGGACTCATCTAGTGAACCATCCAAAAAGGACAAACCAAAGTTAGACAAGAGGTCAGAGGATCTGAATAAGCAAAAGGGCACTGAAGGAAGGTCTATGCGGAGCCTGAGCTATGGGAGCAGTTCCAGCCGATACAGTTCTGTAGCTCAGACCTGCTGGGTCAGACTGTGCCTGGGGCTCTATTGATCGAAGGACACTCCCAAAGCAGGACTTGGACAGGATGACGAAAATGCTCCCTCCTCGTTTGGGGGCAAATAAACATCCTCCTGAAGAATATATTAATCAGAAAAGGAACTCCAGACAAGATCAGTGGTATGTTTTAAATCAATATTCCTACAAAGAGTCTTACCTCTTCAAGGAAAGGTACAACTTTTAGGTTATTACCAGATTGTCAAATTTGCAAATTATTATCTAAAAACTTATCAATCAACCTGTGCTTCCCTCTTGGCCATTTTTGTTCTAATTACGGATTAAATTTTTTTCTTGAAATTGATTAGGAGCGCCTTAGTTGTGATTTTTTTTCTTACAGTACCAGTGATTCACAAGGTACCAGTGATTCCTGGCTCATTGAGTAGCAACCGATGTTTTTTTAAAACCATAAAATTTGCAGGTAAGGCAGCCAGGACAAGGAGTTGACGGTGTGGCGAGGTAAATGGAATAAGTGTACATTAATATGCCTGCATGCATGGAAAGTCAAAAAATAGAGCCACTGTCCTGCACGCATTTATAAACAAACAAAAATTTTGGCAGTGATTTTTAGTGTTTTCCTCTAAAATCTAAATTTTTG
>CM055824.1:743269-790677 GCA_029582265.1 Zoroaster sp. YZ-2022
ATTTTTCATACCTTAAACGGCCTCCATGCACACTTAGCCTCCGTAAAATACTGTCAAAATACGGGCCATAACTCAGGGTAGACAGCCTATATTGTTGTGATTAAAACACAAATACGAATGAAATTATTTCTAGCGACGGTTATAACTTTAAAAGTTTTAAGGGAGGCCGACAAATTTATATCCAAATTAAAGCTTAGGGTTCTCCTCTTTAGGAAATCACATGACTTTTACATTTAGATAATTTCTTCATACCTTAAACGGCCTCCATGCACACTTAGCCCTCCGCAAAATACTGTCAAAATACGCGGCCATAACTCAGGGTAGAACAGCCTATATTGTTGTGATTAAAACACAAATACGAATGAAATTATTTCTAGCGACGGGTATAACTTTAAAAGTTTTTTATGGGAGGCCGACAAATTTATATCCAAATTAAAGCTTAGGTTCTCCTCTATCAGTAAATCACATGACTTTTACATTTAGACAATTTCTTCATACCTTAAACGGCCTCCATGCACACTTAGCCCTCCGTAAAATACTGTCAAAATACGGGCCATAACTCAGGGTAGACAGCCTACATTGTTGTGATTAAAACACAAATACGAATGAAATTATTTCTAGCGACGGTTATAACTTTAAAAGTTTTAAGGGAGGCCGACAAATTTATATCCAAATTAAAGCTTAGGTTCTCCTCTTTTAGGAAATCACATGACTTTTACATTTAGACAATTTCTTCATACCTTAAACGGCCTCCATGCACACTTAGCCCTCCGTAAAATACTGTCAAAATACGGGCCATAACTCAGGGTAGACAGCCTATATTGTTGTGATTAAAACACAAATACGAATGAAATTATTTCTAGCGACGGTTATAACTTTAAAAGTTTTTAAGGAGGCCGACAAATTTATATCCAAATTAAAGCTTAGGTTCTCCTCTTTTAGGAAATCACATGACTTTTACATTTAGACAATTTCTTCATACCTTAAACGGCCTCCATGCACACTTAGCCCTCCGTAAAATACGGTCAAAATACGGGCCATAACTCAGGGTAGACACCCGACATTGTTGTGATTAAAACACAAATACGAATGAAATTATTTCTAGCGACGGTTATAACTTTAAAGTTTTTAAGGGAGGCCGACAAATTTATATCCAAATTAATTCATAGGTTCTCCTCATTAAGTAAATCAAATGACTTTTACATTTAGACAATTTCTTCGTACGTTAAACGGCCTCCATGCACACTTAGCCTCTCCGTAAAATACTGTCAAAATACGGGCCATAACTCAGGGTAGAACAGCCTATATTGTTGTGATTAAACACACAAATACGAATGAAATTATTTCTAGCGACGGTTATAACTTTAAAAGTTTTAAGGGAGGCCGACAAATTTATATCCAAATTAAAGCTTAGGTTCTCCTCTTTCAGGAAATCACATGACTTTTACATTTAGACAATTTCTTCATACCTTAAACGGCCTCCATGCACACTTAGCCCGCCGTAAAATACTGTCAAAATACGAGCCATAACTCTCGGTAGACAGCCTATATTGTTGTGATTAAAACACAAATACGAATGAAATTATTTCTAGCGACGGTTATAACTTTAAAAGTTTTAACGGAGGCCGACAAATTTATATCCAAATTAAAGCTTAGGTTCTCCTCTTTCAGGAAATCACATGACTTTTACATTTAGACAATTTCTTCATACCTTAAACGGCCTCCATGCACACTTAGCCCTCCGTAAAATACTGTCAAAATACGGGCCATAACTCAGGGTAAACAGCCTATATTGTTGTGATTAAAACACAAATACGAATGAAATTATTTCTAGCGACGGTTATAACTTTAAAAGTTTTAAGGGAGGCCGACAAATTTATATCCAAATTAAAGCTTAGGTTCTCCTCTTTTAGGAAATCACATGACTTTTACATTTAGATAATTTCTTCATACCTTAAATGGCCTCCATGCACACTGAGCCCTCCGCAAAATACTGTCAAAATACGGGCCATAACTCAGGGTAGACAGCCTATATTGTTGTGATTAAAACACAAATACGAATGAAATTATTTCTAGCGACGGTTATAACTTTAAAAGTCTTTAAGGGAGGCCGACAAATTTATATCCAAATTAAAGCTTAGGTTCTCCTCTTTCAGGAAATCACATGAATTTTACATTTAGACAATTTCTTCATACCTTAAACGGCCTCCATGCACACTTAGCCCTCCGTAAAATACTGTCAAAATACGGGCCATAACTCAGGGTAGACAGCCTATATTGTTGTGATTAAAACACAAATACGATGAAATTATTTCTAGCGACGGTTATAACTTTAAAAGTTTTTAAGGGAGGCCGACAAATTTATATCCAAATTAAAGCTTAGGTTCTCCTCTTTTAGGAAATCACATGACTTTTACATTTAGATAATTTCTTCATACCTTAAATGGCCTCCATGCACACTTAGCCCTCCGTAAAATACTGTCAAAATACGGGCCATAACTCAGGGTAGACAGCCTATATTGTTGTGATTAAAACACAAATACGAATGAAATTATTTCTAGCGACGGTTATAACTTTAAAAGTTTTTAAGGGAGGCCGACAAATTTATATCCAAATTAAAGCTTAGGTTCTGGAAATCACATGACTTTTACATTTAGACAATTTCTTCATACCTTAAATGGCCTCCATGCACACTGAGCCCTCCGTAAAAATACTGTCAAAATACGGGCCATAACTCAGGGTAGACAGCCTATATTGTTGTGATTAAAACACAAATACGAATGAAATTATTTCTAGCGACGGTTATAACTTTAAAAGTTTTTAGGGGAGGCCGACAAATTTATATCCAAATTAAAGCTTAGGTTCTCCTCTTTTAGGAAATCACATGACTTTTACATTTAGACAATTTCTTCATACCTTAAACGGCCTCCATGCACACTTAGCCCTCCGTAAAATACTGTCAAAATACGGGCCATAACTCAGGGTAGACAGCCTATATTGTTGTGATTAACACACAAATACGAATGAAATTATTTCTAGCGACGGTTATAACTTTAAAAGTTTTTAAGGGAGGCCGACAAATTTATATCCAAATTAAAGCTTAGGTTCTCCTCTTGTAGGAAATCACATGACTTTTACATTTAGACAATTTCTTCATACCTTAAACGGCCTCCATGCACACTTAGCCCTCCGTAAAATACTGTCAAAATACGGGCCATAACTCAGGGTAGACAGCCTATATTGTTGTGATTAAAACACAAATACGAATGAAATTATTTCTAGCGACGGTTATAACTTTAAAAGTTTTTAAGGAGGCCGACAAATTTATATCCAAATTAAAGCTTAGGTTCTCCTCTTTTAGGAAATCACATGACTTTTACATTTAGACAATTTCTTCATACCTTAAACGGCCTCCATGCACACTTAGCCCTCCGTAAAATACTGTCAAAATACGGGCCATAACTCAGGGTAGACAGCCTATATTGTTGTGATTAAAACACAAATACGAATGAAATTATTTCTAGCGACGGTTATAACTTTAAAAGTTTTAACGGAGGCCGACAAATTTATATCCAAATTAAAGCTTAGGTTCTCCTCCTTTAGGAAATCACATGACTTTTACATTTAGATAATTTCTTCATACCTTAAATGGCCTCCATGCACACTGAGCCCTCCGCAAAATACTGTCAAAATACGGGCCATAACTCAGGGTAGACAGCCTATATTGTTGTGATTAAAACACAAATACGAATGAAATTATTTCTAGCGACGGTTATAACTTTAAAAGTTTTAAGGGAGGCCGACAAATTTATATCCAAATTAAAGCTTAGGTTCTCCTCTTTTAGGAAATCACATGACTTTTACATTTAGACAATTTCTTCATACCTTAAACGGCCTCCATGCACACTTAGCCCTCCGTAAAATACGGTCAAAATACGCGCCATAACTCAGGGTAAACACCGGACATTGTTGTGATTAAAACACAAATACGAATGAAATTATTTCTAGCGACGGTTATAACTTTAAAAGTTTTTAAAGGAGGCCGACAAATTTATACCCAAATTAAAGCTTAGGTTCTCCTCTTTCAGGAAATCACATGACTTTTACATTTAGATAATTTCTTCATACCTTAAATGGCCTCCATGCACACTTAGCCCTCCGCAAAATACTGTCAAAATACGGGCCATAACTCAGGGTAGACAGCCTATATTGTTGTGATTAAAACACAAATACGAATGAAATTATTTCTAGCGACGGTTATAACTTTAAAAGTTTTTAAGGGAGGCCGACAAATTTATATCCAAATTAAAGCTTAGGTTCTCCTCTTTTAGGAAATCACATGACTTTTACATTTAGACAATTTCTTCATACCTTAAACGGCCTCCATGCACACTTAGCCCTCCGTAAAATACTGTCAAAATACGGGCCATAACTCAGGGTAGACAGCCTATATTGTTGTGATTAAAACACAAATACGAATGAAATTATTTCTAGCGACGGTTATAACTTTAAAAGTTTTTAAGGGAGGCCGACAAATTTATATCCAAATTAAAGCTTAGGTTCTCTTTTAGGAAATCACATGACTTTTACATTTAGACAATTTCTTCATACCTTAAACGGCCTCCATGCACACTTAGCCCTCCGCAAAATACTGTCAAAATACGGGCCATAACTCAGGGTAGACAGCCTATATTGTTGTGATTAAAACACAAATACGAATGAAATTATTTCTAGCGACGGTTATAACTTTAAAAGTTTTTAAGGGAGGCCGACAAATTTATATCCAAATTAAAGCTTAGGTTCTCCTCTTTTAGGAAATCACATGACTTTTACATTTAGACAATTTCTTCATACCTTAAACGGCCTCCATGCACACTTAGCCCTCCGTAAAATACGGTCAAAATACGGGCCATAACTCAGGGTAAACACCGGACATTGTTGTGATTAAAACACAAATACGAATGAAATTATTTCTAGCGACGGTTATAACTTTAAAAGTTTTTAAGGGAGGCCGACAAATTTATATCCAAATTAAAGCTTAGGTTCTCCTCTTTTAGGAAATCACATGACTTTTACATTTAGATAATTTCTTCATACCTTAAATGGCCTCCATGCACACTGAGCCCTCCGCAAAATACTGTCAAAATACGGGCCATAACTCAGGGTAGACAGCCTATATTGTTGTGATTAAAACACAAATACGAATGAAATTATTTCTAGCGACGGTTATAACTTTAAAGGTTTTTAAGGGAGGCCGACAAATTTATATCCAAATTAAAGCTTAGGTTCTCCTCTTTTAGGAAATCACATGACTTTTACATTTAGACAATTTCTTCATACCTTAAACGGCCTCCATGCACACTTAGCCCTCCGTAAAATACGGTCAAAATACGGGCCATAACTCAGGGTAAACACCCGACATTGTTGTGATTAAAACACAAATACGAATGAAATTATTTCTAGCGACGGTTATAACTTTAAAAGTTTTTAAGGGAGGCCGACAAATTTATATCCAAATTAAAGCTTAGGTTCTCCTCTTTTAGGAAATCACATGACTTTTACATTTAGATAATTTCTTCATACCTTAAACGGCCTCCATGCACACTTAGCCCTCCGTAAAATACTGTCAAAATACGGGCCATAACTCAGGGTAGACAGCCTATATTGTTGTGATTAAAACACAAATACGAATGAAATTATTTCTAGCGACGGTTATAACTTTAAAAGTTTTTAAGGGAGGCCGACAAATTTATATCCAAATTAAAGCTTAGGTTCTCCTCTTTTAGGAAATCACATGACTTTTACATTTAGACAATTTCTTCATACCTTAAACGGCCTCCATGCACACTTAGCCCTCCGTAAAATACTGTCAAAATACGGGCCATAACTCAGGGTAGACAGCCTATATTGTTGTGATTAAAACACAAATACGAATGAAATTATTTCTAGCGACGGTTATAACTTTAAAAGTTTTTAAGGGAGGCCGACAAATTTATATCCAAATTAAAGCTTAGGTTCTCCTCTTTTAGGAAATCACATGACTTTTACATTTAGATAATTTCTTCATACCTTAAATGGCCTCCATGCACACTTAGCCCCCCGCAAAATACTGTCAAAATACGGGCCATAACTCAGGGTAGACAGCCTATATTGTTGTGATTAAAACACAAATACGAATGAAATTATTTCTAGCGACGGTTATAACTTTAAAAGTTTTTAAGGGAGGCCGACAAATTTATATCCAAATTAAAGATTAGGTTCGCCTCTTATAGGAAATCACATGACTTTTACATTTAGACAATTTCTTCATACCTTAAACGGCCTCCATGCACACTTAGCCCTCCGTAAAATACGGTCAAAATACGGGCCATAACTCAGGGTAAACACCGGACATTGTTGTGATTAAAACACAAATACGAATGAAATTATTTCTAGCGACGGTTATAACTTTAAAAGTTTTTAAGGGAGGCCGACAAATTTATATCCAAATTAAAGCTTAGGTTCTCCTCTTTAGGAAATCACATGACTTTTACATTTAGATAATTTCTTCATACCTTAAATGGCCTCCATGCACACTTAGCCCTCCGTAAAATACTGTCAAAATACGGGCCATAACTCAGGGTAGACAGCCTATATTGTTGTGATTAAAACACAAATACGAATGAAATTATTTCTAGCGACGGTTATAACTTTAAAAGGTTTTAAGGGAGGCCGACAAATTTATATCCAAATTAAAGCTTAGGTTCTCCTTTTCAGGAAATCACATGACTTTACATTTAGACAATTTCTTCATACCTTAAACGGCCTCCATGCACACTTACCCCTCCGTAAAATACTGTCAAAATACGGGCCATAACTCAGGGTAGACAGCCTATATTGTTGTGATTAAAACACAAATACGAATGAAATTATTTCTAGCGACGGTTATAACTTTAAAAGTTTTTAAGGGAGGCCGACAAATTTATATCCAAATTAAAGCTTAGGTTCTCCTCTTTCAGGAAATCACATGACTTTTACATTTAGACAATTTCTTCATACCTTAAACGGCCTCCATGCACACTTAGCCCTCCGTAAAATACTGTCAAAATACGGGCCATAACTCAGGGTAGACAGCCTATATTGTTGTGATTAAAACACAAATACGAATGAAATTATTTCTAGCGACGGTTATAACTTTAAAAGTTTTTATGGGAGGCCGACAAATTTATATCCAAATTAAAGCTTAGGTTCTCCTCAATTAGGAAATCACATGACTTTTACATTTAGACAATTTCTTCATACCTTAAACGGCCTCCATGCACACTTAGCCCTCCGTAAAATACTGTCAAAATACGGGCCATAACTCAGGGTAGACAGCCTATATTGTTGTGATTAAAACACAAATACGAATGAAATTATTTCTAGCGACGGTTATAACTTTAAAAGTTTTTAAGGGAGGCCGACAAATTTATATCCAAATTAAAGCTTAGGTTCTAGGAAATCACATGACTTTTACATTTAGACAATTTCTTCATACCTTAAATGGCCTCCATGCACACTTAGCCCTCCGTAAAATACTGTCAAAATACGGGCCATAACTCAGGGTAGACAGCCTATATTGTTGTGATTAAAACACAAATACGAATGAAATTATTTCTAGCGACGGGTATAACTTTAAAAGTTTTTAAGGGAGGCCGACAAATTTATATCCAAATTAAAGCTTAGGTTCTCCTCTTTTAGGAAATCACATGACTTTTACATTTAGACAATTTCTTCATACCTTAAACGGCCTCCATGCACACTTAGCCCTCCGTAAAATACTGTCAAAATACGGGCCATAACTCAGGGTACAACGCCTATATTGTTGTGATTAAAACACAAATACGAATGAAATTATTTCTAGCGACGGGTATAACTTTAAAAGTTTTTAAGGAGGCCGACAAATTTATATCCAAATTAAAGCTTAGGTTCTCCTCTTTCAGGAAATCACATGACTTTTACATTTAGACAATTTCTTCATACCTTAAATGGCCTCCATGCACACTTAGCCCTCCGTAAAATACTGTCAAAATACGGGCCATAACTCAGGGTAGACAGCCTATATTGTTGTGATTAAAACACAAATACGAATGAAATTATTTCTAGCGACGGTTATAACTTTAAAAGTTTTTAAGGGAGGCCGACAAATTTATATCCAAATTAAAGCTTAGGTTCTCCTCTTTTAGGAAATCACATGACTTTTACATTTAGATAATTTCTTCATACCTTAAACGGCCTCCATGCACACTTAGCCCTCCGCAAAATACTGTCAAAATACGGGCCATAACTCAGGGTAGACAGCCTATATTGTTGTGATTAAAACACAAATACGAATGAAATTATTTCTAGCGACGGTTATAACTTTAAAAGTTTTTAAGGGAGGCCGACAAATTTATATCCAAATTAAAGCTTAGGTTCTCCTCTCCTGGAAATCACATGACTTTTACATTTAGACAATTTCTTCATACCTTAAACGGCCTCCATGCACACTTAGCCCTCCGTAAAATACGGTCAAAATACGGGCCATAACTCAGGGTAAACAGATATTGTTGTGATTAAAACACAAATACGAATGAAATTATTTCTAGCGACGGTTATAACTTTAAAAGTTTTAAGGGAGGCCGACAAATTTATATCCAAATTAAAGCTTAGGTTCTCCTTTAGGAAATCACATGACTTTTACATTTAGACAATTTCTTCATACCTTAAACGGCCTCCATGCACACTTAGCCCTCCGTAAAATACTGTCAAAATACGGGCCATAACTCAGGGTAGACAGCCTATATTGTTGTGATTAAACACACAAATACGAATGAAATTATTTCTAGCGACGGTTATAACTTTAAAAGTTTTTAAGGAGGCCGACAAATTTATATCCAAATTAAAGCTTAGGTTCTCCTCTTTAGGAAATCACATGACTTTTACATTTAGACAATTTCTTCATACCTTAAACGGCCTCCATGCACACTTAGCCCTCCGTAAAATACTGTCAAAATACGGGCCATAACTCAGGGTAGACAGCCTATATTGTTGTGATTAAAACACAAATACGAATGAAATTATTTCTAGCGACGGTTATAACTTTAAAAGTTTTAAGGGAGGCCGACAAATTTATATCCAAATTAAAGCTTAGGTTCTCCTATTTAAGTAAATCACATGACTTTACATTTAGACAATTTCTTCATACCTTAAACGGCCTCCATGCACACTTAGCCCGCCGTAAAATACTGTCAAAATACGGGCCATAACTCAGGGTAGACAGCCTATATTGTTGTGATTAAAACACAAATACGAATGAAATTATTTCTAGCGACGGTTATAACTTTAAAAGTTTTTAAGGGAGGCCGACAAATTTATATCCAAATTAAAGCTTAGGTTCTTCTCTTTTAGGAAATCACATGACTTTTACATTTAGACAATTTCTTCATACCTTAAACGGCCTCCATGCACACTTAGCCCTCCGTAAAATACTGTCAAAATACGGGCCATAACTCAGGGTAGACAGCCTATATTGTTGTGATTAAAACACAAATACGAATGAAATTATTTCTAGCGACGGGTATAACTTTAAAAGTTTTAAGGAGGCCGACAAATTTATATCCAAATTAAAGCTTAGGTTCTCCTCTTTAGGAAATCACATGACTTTTACATTTAGACAATTTCTTCATACCTTAAACGGCCTCCATGCACACTTAGCCCTCCGTAAAATACTGTCAAAATACGGGCCATAACTCAGGGTAGACAGCCTATATTGTTGTGATTAAAACACAAATACGAATGAAATTATTTCTAGCGACGGTTATAACTTTAAAAGTTTTAAGGGAGGCCGACAAATTTATATCCAAATTAAAGCTTAGGTTCTCCTCTTCAGGAAATCACATGACTTTTACATTTAGACAATTTCTTCATACCTAAAAGGGCCTCCATGCACACTTACCCCTCCGTAAAATACTGTCAAAATACGGGCCATAACTCAGGGTAGACAGCCTATATTGTTGTGATTAAAACACAAATACGAATGAAATTATTTCTAGCGACGGATATAACTTTAAAAGTTTTTAAGGGAGGCCGACAAATTTATATCCAAATTAAAGCTTAGGTTCTCCTCTTTCAGGATATCACATGACTTTTACATTTAAACAATTTCTTCATACCTTAAACGGCCTCCATGCACACTTAGCCCTCCGTAAAATACTGTCAAAATACGGGCCATAACTGATTAAAACACAAATACGAATGAAATTATTTCTAGCGACGGTTATAACTTTAAAAGTTTTTAAGGGAGGCCGACAAATTGATATCCAAATTAAAGCTTAGGTTCTCCTCTTTCAGGAAATCACATGACTTTTACATTTAGACAATTTCTTCATACCTTAAACGGCCTCCATGCACACTTAGCCCGCCGTAAAATACTGTCAAAATACGGGCCATAACTCAGGGTAGACAGCCTATATTGTTGTGATTAAAACACAAATACGAATGAAATTATTTCTAGCGACGGTTATAACTTTAAAAGTTTTAAGGAGGCCGACAAATTTATATCCAAATTAAAGCTTAGGTTCTCCTCTTTAGGAAATCACATGACTTTTACATTTAGACAATTTCTTCATACCTTAAACGGCCTCCATGCACACTTAGCCCTCCGCAAAATACTGTCAAAATACGGGCCATAACTCAGGGTAGACAGCCTATATTGTTGTGATTAAAACACAAATACGAATGAAATTATTTCTAGCGACGGTTATAACTTTAAAAGTTTTAAGGGAGGCCGACAAATTTATATCCAAATTAAAGCTTAGGTTCTCCTCTTTCAGGAAATCACATGACTTTTACATTTAGACAATTTCTTCATACCTTAAACGGCCTCCATGCACACTTAGCCCTCCGTAAAATACTGTCAAAATACGGGCCATAACTCAGGGTAGACAGCCTATATTGTTGTGATTAAAACACAAATACGAATGAAATTATTTCTAGCGACGGTTATAACTTTAAAAGTTTTAAGGAGGCCGACAAATTTATATCCAAATTAAAGCTTAGGTTCTCCTCTTTTAGGAAATCACATGACTTTTACATTTAGACAATTTCTTCATACCTTAAACGGCCTCCATGCACACTTAGCCCTCCGCAAAATACTGTCAAAATACGGGCCATAACTCAGGGTAGACAGCCTATATTGTTGTGATTAAAACACAAATACGAATGAAATTATTTCTAGCGACGGTTATAACTTTAAAAGTTTTTAAGGGAGGCCGACAAATTTATATCCAAATTAAAGCTTAGGTTCTCCTCATTCAGGAAATCACATGACTTTTACATTTAGACAATTTCTTCATACCTTAAACGGCCTCCATGCACACTTAGCCCGCCGTAAAATACTGTCAAAATACGGGCCATAACTCAGGGTAGACAGCCTATATTGTTGTGATTAAAACACAAATACGAATGAAATTATTTCTAGCGACGGTTATAACTTTAAAAGTTTTTAAGGGAGGCCGACAAATTTATATCCAAATTAAAGCTTAGGTTCTCCTCTTTCAGGAAATCACATGACTTTTACATTTAGACAATTTCTTCATACCTTAAACGGCCTCCATGCACACTTAGCCCTCCGTAAAATACTGTCAAAATACGGGCCATAACTCAGGGTAGACAGCCTATATTGTTGTGATTAAAACACAAATACGAATGAAATTATTTCTAGCGACGGGTATAACTTTAAAAGTTTTTAAGGGAGGTCGACAAATTTATATCCAAATTAAAGCTTAGGTTTTCCTCTTTCAGGAAATCACATGACTTTTACATTTAGACAATTTCTTCATACCTTAAACGGCCTCCATGCACACTTAGCCCTCCGTAAAATACTGTCAAAATACGGGCCATAACTCAGGGTAGACAGCCTATATTGTTGTGATTAAAACACAAATACGAATGAAATTATTTCTAGCGACGGGTATAACTTTAAAAGTTTTTAAGGGAGGCCGACAAATTTATATCCAAATTAAAGCTTAGGTTCTCCTCTTTCAGGAAATCACATGACTTTTACATTTAGACAATTTCTTCATACCTTAAACGGCCTCCATGCACACTTAGCCCTCCGTAAAATACTGTCAAAATACGGGCCATAACTCAGGGTAGACAGCCTATATTGTTGTGATTAAAACACAAATACGAATGAAATTATTTCTAGCGACGGTTATAACTTTAAAAGTTTTTAAGGTAGGCCGACAAATTTATATCCAAATTAAAGCTTAGGTTCTCCTCTTTCAGGAAATCACATGACTTTTACATTTAGACAATTTCTTCATACCTTAAACGGCCTCCATGCACACTTAGCCCTCCGTAAAATACTGTCAAAATACGGGCCATAACTCAGGGTAGACAGCCTATATTGTTGTGATTAAAACACAAATACGAATGAAATTATTTCTAGCGACGGGTATAACTTTAACATTTTTAAGGCAGGCCGACAAATTTATATCCAAATTAAAGCTTAGGTTCTCCTCTTTCAGGAAATCACATGACTTTTACATTTAGACAATTTCTTCATACCTTAAACGGCCTCCATGCACACTTAGCCCGCCGTAAAATACTGTCAAAATACGGGCCATAACTCAGGGTAGACAGCCTATATTGTTGTGATTAAAACACAAATACGAATGAAATTATTTCTAGCGACGGGTATAACTTTAAAATTTTTAAGGGAGGCCGACAAATTTATATCCAAATTAAAGCTTAGGTTCTCCTCTTTCAGGAAATCACATGACTTTTACATTTAGACAATTTCTTCATACCTTAAACGGCCTCCATGCACACTTAGCCCTCCGTAAAATACTGTCAAAATACGGGCCATAACTCAGGGTAGACAGCCTATATTGTTGTGATTAAAACACAAATACGAATGAAATTATTTCTAGCGACGGTTATAACTTTAAAAGTTTTTAAGGAGGCCGACAAATTTATATCCAAATTAAAGCTTAGGTTCTCCTCTTTCAGGAAATCACATGACTTTTACATTTAGACAATTTCTTCATACCTTAAACGGCCTCCATGCACACTTAGCCCGCCGTAAAATACTGTCGAAATACGGGCCATAACTCAGGGTAGACAGCCTATATTGTTGTGAATAAAACACAAATACGAATGAAATTATTTCTAGCGACGGGTATAACTTTAAAAGTTTTTAAGGGAGGCCGACAAATTTATATCCAAATTAAAGCTTAGGTTCTCCTCTTTCAGGAAATCACATGACTTTTACATTTAGACAATTTCTTCATACCTTAAACGGCCTCCATGCACACTTAGCCCTCCGTAAAATACTGTCAAAATACGGGCCATAACTCAGGGTAGACAGCCTATATTGTTGTGATTAAAACACAAATACGAATGAAATTATTTCTAGCGACGGGTATAACTTTAAAAGTTTTTAAGGGAGGCCGACAAATTTATATCCAAATTAAAGCTTAGGTTCTCCTAATTTCAGGAAATCACATGACTTTTACATTTAGACAATTTCTTCATACCTTAAACGGCCTCCATGCACACTTAGCCCTCCGTAAAATACTGTCAAAATACGGGCCATAACTCAGGGTAGACAGCCTATATTGTTGTGATTAAAACACAAATACGAATGAAATTATTTCTAGCGACGGGTATAACTTTAAAATTTTTAAGGCAGGCCGACAAATTTATATCCAAATTAAAGCTTAGGTTCTCCTCTGTAGGAAATCACATGACTTTTACATTTAGACAATTTCTTCATACCTTAAACGGCCTCCATGCACACTTAGCCCTCCGTAAAATACTGTCAAAATACGGGCCATAACTCAGGGTAGACAGCCTATATTGTTGTGATTAAAACACAAATACGAATGAAATTATTTCTAGCGACGGGTATAACTTTAAAAGTTTTTAAGGGAGGCCGACAAATTTATATCCAAATTAAAGCTTAGGTTCTCCTCTTTCAGGAAATCACATGACTTTTACATTTAGACAATTTCTTCATACCTTAAACGGCCTCCATGCACACTTAGCCCTCCGTAAAATACTGTCAAAATACGGGCCATAACTCAGGGTAGACAGCCTATATTGTTGTGATTAAAACACAAATACGAATGAAATTATTTCTAGCGACGGTTATAACTTTAAAAGTTTTAAGGAGGCCGACAAATTTATATCCAAATTAAAGCTTAGGTTCTCCTCTTCAGGAAATCACATGACTTTTACATTTAGACAATTTCTTCATATATTAAACGGCCTCCATGCACACTTAGCCCTCCGTAAAATACTGTCAAAATACGGGCCATAACTCAGGGTAGACAGCCTATATTGTTGTGATTAAAACACAAATACGAATGAAATTATTTCTAGCGACGGGTATAACTTTAAAAGTTTTTAAGGGAGGCCGACAAATTTATATCCAAATTAAAGCTTTGGTTCTCCTCGTTCAGGAAATCACATGACTTTTACATTTAGACAATTTCTTCATATCTTAAACGGCCTCCATGCACACTTAGCCATAATTAAAATACTGTCAAAATACGGGCCATAACTCAGGGTAGACAGCCTATATTGTTGTGATTAAAACACAAATACGAATGAAATTATTTCTAGCGACGGGGATAACTTTAAAAGTTTTTAAGGGAGGCCGACAAATTTATATCCAAATTAAAGCTTAGGTTCTCCTCTTCCAGGAAATCACATGACTTTTACATTTAGACAATTTCTTCATACCTTAAACGGCCTCCATGCACACTTATCCCTCCGTAAAATACTGTCAAAATACGGGCCATAACTCAGGGTAGACAGCCTATATTGTTGTGATTAAAACACAAATACGAATGAAATTATTTCTAGCGACGGGTATAACTTTAAAAGTTTTAAGGGAGGCCGACAAATTTATATCCAAATTAAAGCTTAGGTTCTCCTCTTTCAGGAAATCACATGACTTTTACATTTAGACAATTTCTTCATACCTTAAACGGCCTCCATGCACACTTAGCCCTCCGTAAAATACTGTCAAAATACGGGCCATAACTCAGGGTAGACAGCCTATATTGTTGTGATTAAAACACAAATACGAATGAAATTATTTCTAGCGACGGGTATAACTTTAAAAGTTTTTAAGGGAGGCCGACAAATTTATATCCAAATTAAAGCTTAGGTTCTCCTCTTCAGGAAATCACATGACTATTACATTTAGACAATTTCTTCATACCTTAAACGGCCTCCATGCACACTTAGCCCTCCGTAAAATACTGTCAAAATACGGGCCATAACTCAGGGTAGACAGCCTATATTGTTGTGATTAAAACACAAATACGAATGAAATTATTTCTAGCGACGGGTATAACTTTAAAAGTTTTTAGAGAGGCTGACAAATTTATATCCAAATTAAAGCTTAGGTTCTCCTCTTTCAGGAAATCACATGACTTTTACATTTAGACAATTTCTTCATACCTTAAACGGCCTCCATGCACACTTAGCCCTCCGTAAAATACTGTCAAAATACGGGCCATAACTCAGGGTAGACAGCCTATATTGTTGTGATTAAAACACAAATACGAATGAAATTATTTCTAGCGACGGGTATAACTTTAAAAGTTTTTAAGGGAGGCCGACAAATTTATATCCAAATTAAAGCTTAGGTTCTCCTCTTTAGGAAATCACATGACTTTTACATTTAGACAATTTCTTCATACCTTAAACGGCCTCCATGCACACTTAGCCCTCCGTAAAATACTGTCAAAATACGGGCCATAACTCAGGGTAGACAGCCTATATTGTTGTGATTAAAACACAAATACGAATGAAATTATTTCTAGCGACGGGTATAACTTTAAAAGTTTTTAAGGGAGGCCGACAAATTTATATCCAAATTAAAGCTTAGGTTCTCCTCTTTCAGGAAATCACATGACTTTTACATTTAGACAATTTCTTCATACCTTAAACGGCCTCCATGCACACTTAGCCCTCCGTAAAATACTGTCAAAATACGGGCCATAACTCAGGGTAGACAGCCTATATTGTTGTGATTAAAACACAAATACGAATGAAATTATTTCTAGCGACGGGTATAACTTTAAAAGTTTTTAAGGAAGGCCGACAAATTTATATCCAAATTAAAGCTTAGGTTCTCCTCTTCAGGAAATCACATGACTTTTACATTTAGACAATTTCTTCATACCTTAAACGGCCTCCATGCACACTTAGCCCTCCGTAAAATACTGTCAAAATACGGGCCATAACTCAGGGTAGACAGCCTATATTGTTGTGATTAAAACACAAATACGAATGAAATTATTTCTAGCGACGGGTATAACTTTAAAAGTTTTTAAGGGAGGCCGACAAATTTATATCCAAATTAAAGCTTAGGTTCTCCTCTTTCAGGAAATCACATGACTTTTACATTTAGACAATTTCTTCATACCTTAAACGGCCTCCATGCACACTTAGCCCGCCGTAAAATACTGTCAAAATACGGGCCATAACTCAGGGTAGACAGCCTATATTGTTGTGATTAAAACACAAATACGAATGAAATTATTTCTAGCGACGGTTATAACTTTAAAAGTTTTTAAGGGAGGCCGACAAATTTATATCCAAATTAAAGCTTATGTTCTCCTCTTTCAGGAAATCACATGACTTTTACATTTAGACAATTTCTTCATACCTTAAACGGCCTCCATGCACACTTAGCCCGCCGTAAAATACTGTCAAAATACGGGCCATAACTCAGGGTAGACAGCCTATATTGTTGTGATTAAAACACAAATACGAATGACATTATTTCTAGCGACGGGTTATAACTTTAAAAGTTTTTAAGGGAGGCCGACAAATTTATATCCAAATTAAAGCTTAGGTTCTCCTCTTTCAGGAAATCACATGACTTTTACATTTAGACAATTTCTTCATACCTTAAACGGCCTCCATGCACACTTAGCCCTCCGTAAAATACTGTCAAAATACGGGCCATAACTCAGGGTAGACAGCCTATATTGTTGTGATTAAAACACAAATACGAATGAAATTATTTCTAGCGACGGGTATAACTTTAAAAGTTTTTAAGGGAGGCCGACAAATTTATATCCAAATTAAAGCTTAGGTTCTCCTCTTCAGGAAATCACATGACTTTTACATTTAGACAATTTCTTCATACCTTAAACGGCCTCCATGCACACTTAGCCTCCGTAAAATACTGTCAAAATACGGGCCATAACTCAGGGTAGACAGCCTATATTGTTGTGATTAAAACACAAATACGAATGAAATTATTTCTAGCGACGGGTATAACTTTAAAAGTTTTTAAGGGAGGCCGACAAATTTATATCCAAATTAAAGCTTAGGTTCTCCTCTTTCAGGAAATCACATGACTTTTACATTTAGACAATTTCTTCATACCTTAAACGGCCTCCATGCACACTTAGCCCGCCGTAAAATACTGTCAAAATACGGGCCATAACTCAGGGTAGACAGCCTATATTGTTGTGATTAAAACACAAATACGAATGAAATTATTTCTAGCGACGGGTATAACTTTAAAAGTTTTAAGGGAGGCCGACAAATTTATATCCAAATTAAAGCTTAGGTTCTCCTCTTCAGGAAATCACATGACTTTTACATTTAGACAATTTCTTCATACCTTAAACGGCCTCCATGCACACTTAGCCCTCCGTAAAATACTGTCAAAATACGGGCCATAACTCAGGGTAGACAGCCTATATTGTTGTGATTAAAACACAAATACGAATGAAATTATTTCTAGCGACGGGTATAACTTTAAAAGTTTTTAAGGGAGGCCGACAAATTTATATCCAAATTAAAGCTTAGGTTCTCCTCTTCAGGAAATCACATGACTTTTACATTTAGACAATTTCTTCATACCTTAAACGGCCTCCATGCACACTTAGCCCTCCGTAAAATACTGTCAAAATACGGGCCATAACTCAGGGTAGACAGCCTATATTGTTGTGATTAAAACACAAATACGAATGAAATTATTTCTAGCGACGGGTATAACTTTAAAAGTTTTTAAGGAGGCCGACAAATTTATATCCAAATTAAAGCTTAGGTTCTCCTCTTTCAGGAAATCACATGACTTTTACATTTAGACAATTTCTTCATACCTTAAACGGCCTCCATGCACACTTAGCCCTCCGTAAAATACTGTCAAAATACGGGCCATAACTCAGGGTAGACAGCCTATATTGTTGTGATTAAAACACAAATACGAATGAAATTATTTCTAGCGACGGGTATAACTTTAAAAGTTTTTAAGAGAGGCCGACAAATTTATATCCAAATTAAAGCTTAGGTTCTCCTCTTTCAGGAAATCACATGACTTTTACATTTAGACAATTTCTTCATACCTTAAACGGCCTCCATGCACACTTAGCCCTCCGTAAAATACTGTCAAAATACGGGCCATAACTCAGGGTAGACAGCCTATATTGTTGTGATTAAAACACAAATACGAATGAAATTATTTCTAGCGACGGGTATAACTTTAAAAGTTTTTAAGGGAGGCTGACAAATTTATATCCAAATTAAAGCTTAGGTTCTCCTCTTCAGGAAATCACATGACTTTTACATTTAGACAATTTCTTCATACCTTAAACGGCCTCCATGCACACTTAGCCCTCCGTAAAATACTGTCAAAATACGGGCCATAACTCAGGGTAGACAGCCTATATTGTTGTGATTAAAACACAAATACGAATGAAATTATTTCTAGCGACGGGTATAACTTTAAAAGTTTTTAAGGAGGCCGACAAATTTATATCCAAATTAAAGCTTAGGTTCTCCTTTCAGGAAATCACATGACTTTTACATTTAGACAATTTCTTCATACCTTAAACGGCCTCCATGCACACTTAGCCCTCCGTAAAATACTGTCAAAATACGGGCCATAACTCAGGGTAGACAGCCTATATTGTTGTGATTAAAACACAAATACGAATGAAATTATTTCTAGCGACGGGTATAACTTTAAAAGTTTTAGGAGGCCGACAAATTTATATCCAAATTAAAGCTTAGGTTCTCCTCTCAGGAAATCACATGACTTTTACATTTAGACAATTTCTTCATACCTTAAACGGCCTCCATGCACACTTAGCCCTCCGTAAAATACTGTCAAAATACGGGCCATAACTCAGGGTAGACAGCCTATATTGTTGTGATTAAAACACAAATACGAATGAAATTATTTCTAGCGACGGGTATAACTTTAAAAGTTTTTAAGGGAGGCCGAGAAATTTATATCCAAATTAAAGCTTAGGTTCTCCTCTTACAGGAAATCACATGACTTTTACATTTAGACAATTTCTTCATACCTTAAACGGCCTCCATGCACACTTAGCCCTCCGTAAAATACTGTCAAAATACGGGCCATAACTCAGGGTAGACAGCCTATATTGTTGTGATTAAAACACAAATACGAATGAAATTATTTCTAGCGACGGGTATAACTTTAAAAGTTTTTAAGGGAGGCCGACAAATTTATATCCAAATTAAAGCTTAGGTTCTCCTCTTTCAGGAAATCACATGACTTTTACATTTAGACAATTTCTTCATACCTTAAACGGCCTCCATGCACACTTAGCCCTCCGTAAAATACTGTCAAAATACGGGCCATAACTCAGGGTAGACAGCCTATATTGTTGTGATTAAAACACAAATACGAATGAAATTATTTCTAGCGACGGGTATAACTTTAAAAGTTTTCAAGGGAGGCCGACAAATTTATATCCAAATTAAAGCTTAGGTTCTACTACTTCAGGAAATCACATGACTTTTACATTTAGACAATTTCTTCATACCTTAAACGGCCTCCATGCACACTTACCCCTCCGTAAAATACTGTCAAAATACGGGCCATAACTCAGGGTAGACAGCCTATATTGTTGTGATTAAAACACAAATACGAATGAAATTATTTCTAGCGACGGGTATAACTTTAAAAGTTTTTAAGGAGGCCGACAAATTTATATCCAAATTAAAGCTTAGGTTCTCCTCTTCTAGGAAATCACATGACTTTTACATTTAGACAATTTCTTCATACCTTAAACGGCCTCCATGCACACTTAGCCCTCCGTAAAATACTGTCAAAATACGGGCCATAACTCAGGGTAGACAGCCTATATTGTTGTGATTAAAACACAAATACGAATGAAATTATTTCTAGCGACGGGTATAACTTTAAAAGTTTTTAAGGAGGCCGACAAATTTATATCCAAATTAAAGCTTAGGTTCTCCTCTTTCAGGAAATCACATGACTTTTACATTTAGACAATTTCTTCATACCTTAAACGGCCTCCATGCACACTTAGCCCTCCGTAAAATACTGTCAAAATACGGGCCATAACTCAGGGTAGACAGCCTATATTGTTGTGATTAAAACACAAATACGAATGAAATTATTTCTAGCGACGGGTATAACTTTAAAAGTTTTTAAGGAGGCCGACAAATTTATATCCAAATTAAAGCTTAGGTTCTCCTCTTTCAGGAAATCACATGACTTTTACATTTAGACAATTTCTTCATACCTTAAACGGCCTCCATGCACACTTAGCCTCCGTAAAATACTGTCAAAATACGGGCCATAACTCAGGGTAGACAGCCTATATTGTTGTGATTAAAACACAAATACGAATGAAATTATTTCTAGCGACGGGTATAACTTTAAAAGTTTTTAAGGGAGGCCGACAAATTTATATCCAAATTAAAGCTTAGGTTCTCCTCTTTCAGGAAATCACATGACTTTTACATTTAGACAATTTCTTCATACCTTAAACGGCCTCCATGCACACTTAGCCCTCCGTAAAATACTGTCAAAATACGGGCCATAACTCAGGGTAGACAGCCTATATTGTTGTGATTAAAACACAAATACGAATGAAATTATTTCTAGCGACGGGTATAACTTTAAAAGTTTTTAAGGGAGGCCGACAAATTTACATCCAAATTAAAGCTTAGGTTCTCCTCTTCAGGAAATCACAGGACTATTACATTGAGACCATTTCTACATACCTTAAACGGCCTCCATGCACACTTAGCCCTCCGTAAAATACTGTCAAAATACGGGCCATAACTCAGGGTAGACAGCCTATATTGTTGTGATTAAAACACAAATACGAATGAAATTATTTCTAGCGACGGGTATAACTTTAAAAGTTTTTAAGGAGGCCGACAAATTTATATCCAAATTAAAGCTTAGGTTCTCCTCTTTCAGGAAATCACATGACTTTTACATTTAGACAATTTCTTCATACCTTAAACGGCCTCCATGCACACTTAGCCCTCCGTAAAATACTGTCAAAATACGGGCCATAACTCAGGGTAGACAGCCTATATTGTTGTGATTAAAACACAAATACGAATGAAATTATTTCTAGCGACGGGTATAACTTTAAAAGTTTTTAAGTGAGGCCGACAAATTTATATCCAAATTAAAGCTTAGGTTCTCCTCTTTCAGGAAATCACATGACTTTTACATTAAGACAATTTCTTCATACCTTAAACGGCCTCCATGCACACTTAGCCCGCCGTAAAATACTGTCAAAATACGGGCCATAACTCAGGGTAGACAGCCTATATTGTTGTGATTAAAACACAAATACGAATGAAATTATTTCTAGCGACGGGTATAACTTTAAAAGTTTTTAAGCGAGGCCGACAAATTTATATCCAAATTAAAGCTTAGGTTCTCCTCTTTCAGGAAATCACATGACTTTTACATTTAGACAATTTCTTCATACCTTAAACGGCCTCCATGCACACTTAGCCCGCCGTAAAATACTGTCAAAATACGGGCCATAACTCAGGGTAGACAGCCTATATTGTTGTGATTAAAACACAAATACGAATGAAATTATTTCTAGCGACGGGTATAACTTTAAAAGTTTTTAAGGAGGCCGACAAATTTATATCCAAATTAAAGCTTAGGTTCTCCTCTTCAGGAAATCACATGACTTTTACATTTAGACAATTTCTTCATACCTTAAACGGCCTCCATGCACACTTAGCCCGCCGTAAAATACTGTCAAAATACGGGCCATAACTCAGGGTAGACAGCCTATATTGTTGTGATTAAAACACAAATACGAATGAAATTATTTCTAGCGACGGGTATAACTTTAAAATTTTTAAGGCAGGCCGACAAATTTATATCCAAATTAAAGCTTAGGTTCTCCTCTTTCAGGAAATCACATGACTTTTACATTTAGACAATTTCTTCATACCTTAAACGGCCTCCATGCACACTTAGCCCTCCGTAAAATACTGTCAAAATACGGGCCATAACTCAGGGTAGACAGCCTATATTGTTGTGATTAAAACACAAATACGAATGAAATTATTTCTAGCGACGGGTATAACTTTAAAAGTTTTAAAGAGAGGCTGACAAATTTATATCCAAATTAAAGCTTAGGTTCTCCTCTTTCAGGAAATCACATGACTTTTATATTTAGATAATTTCTTCATACCTTAAAAGGCCTCCATGCACACTTACCCCTCCGTAAAATACTGTCAAAATACGGGCCATAACTCAGGGTAGACAGCCTATATTGTTGTGATTAAAACACAAATACGAATGAAATTATTTCTAGCGACGGGTATAACTTTAAAAGTTTTTAAGGGAGGCCGACAAATTTATATCCAAATTAAAGCTTAGGTTCTCCTCTTTCAGGAAATCACATGACTTTTACATTTAGACAATTTCTTCATACCTTAAACGGCCTCCATGCACACTTAGCCCTCCGTAAAATACTGTCAAAATACGGGCCATAACTCAGGGTAGACAGCCTATATTGTTGTGATTAAAACACAAATACGAATGAAATTATTTCTAGCGACGGGTATAACTTTAAAATTTTTAAGGCAGGCCGACAAATTTATATCCAAATTAAAGCTTAGGTTCTCCTCTTTCAGGAAATCACATGACTTTTACATTTAGACAATTTCTTCATACCTTAAACGGCCTCCATGCACACTTAGCCCTCCGTAAAATACTGTCAAAATACGGGCCATAACTCAGGGTAGACAGCCTATATTGTTGTGATTAAAACACAAATACGAATGAAATTATTTCTAGCGACGGGTATAACTTTAAAAGTTTTTAAGGAGGCCGACAAATTTATATCCAAATTAAAGCTTAGGTTCTCCTCTTTCAGGAAATCACATGACTTTTACATTTAGACAATTTCTTCATACCTTAAACGGCCTCCATGCACACTTAGCCCGCCGTAAAATACTGTCAAAATACGGGCCATAACTCAGGGTAGACAGCCTATATTGTTGTGATTAAAACACAAATACGAATGAAATTATTTCTAGCGACGGGTATAACTTTAAAAGTTTTTAAGGGAGGCCGACAAATTTATATCCAAATTAAAGCTTAGGTTCTCCTCTTTCAGGAAATCACATGACTTTTACATTTAGACAATTTCTTCATACCTTAAACGGCCTCCATGCACACTTAGCCCTCCGTAAAATACTGTCAAAATACGGGCCATAACTCAGGGTAGACAGCCTATATTGTTGTGATTAAAACACAAATACGAATGAAATTATTTCTAGCGACGGGTATAACTTTAAAAGTTTTTAAGGAAGGCCGACAAATTTATATCCAAATTAAAGCTTAGGTTCTCCTTTCAGGAAATCACATGACTTTTACATTAAGACAATTTCTTCATACCTTAAACGGCCTCCATGCACACTTATCCCTCCGTAAAATACTGTCAAAATACGGGCCATAACTCAGGGTAGACAGCCTATATTGTTGTGATTACGAATGAAATTATTTCTAGCGACGGGTATAACTTTAAAAGTTTTTAAGGGAGGCCGACAAATTTATATCCAAATTAAAGCTTAGGTTCTCCTCTTTCAGGAAATCACATGACTTTTACATTTAGACAATTTCTTCATACCTTAAACGGCCTCCATGCACACTTAGCCCGCCGTAAAATACTGTCAAAATACGGGCCATAACTCAGGGTAGACAGCCTATATTGTTGTGATTAAAACACAAATACGAAAGAAATTATTTCTAGCGACGGGTATAACTTTAAATGATTTAAAGGAGGCCGACAAATTTATATCCAAATTAAAGCTTAGGTTCTCCTCTTTCAGGAAATCACATGACTTTTACATTTAGACAATTTCTTCATACCTTAAACGGCCTCCATGCACACTTAGCCCGCCGTAAAATACTGTCAAAATACGGGCCATAACTCAGGGTAGACAGCCTATATTGTTGTGATTAAAACACAAATACGAATGAAATTATTTCTAGCGACGGGTATAACTTTAAAATTTTTAAAGGAGGCCGACAAATTTATATCCAAATTAATGGTTAGGTTCTCCTCTTCAGGAAATCACATGACTTTTACATTTAGACAATTTCTTCATACCTTAAACGGCCTCCATGCACACTTAGCCCGCCGTAAAATACTGTCAAAATACGGGCCATAACTCAGGGTAGACAGCCTATATTGTTGTGATTAAAACACAAATACGAATGAAATTATTTCTAGCGACGGGTATAACTTTAAAAGTTTTTAAAAGAGGCCGACAAATTTATATCCAAATTAAAGCTTAGGTTCTCCTCTTTCAGGAAATCACATGACTTTTACATTTAGACAATTTCTTCATACCTTAAACGGCCTCCATGCACACTTAGCCCTCCGTAAAATACTGTCAAAATACGGGCCATAACTCAGGGTAGACAGCCTATATTGTTGTGATTAAAACACAAATACGAATGAAATTATTTCTAGCGACGGGTATAACTTTAAAAGTTTTTAAGGGAGGCCGACAAATTTATATCCAAATTAAAGCTTAGGTTCTCCTCTTTCAGGAAATCACATGACTTTTACATTTAGACAATTTCTTCATACCTTAAACGGCCTCCATGCACACTTAGCCCTCCGTAAAATACTGTCAAAATACGGGCCATAACTCAGGGTAGACAGCCTATATTGTTGTGATTAAAACACAAATACGAATGAAATTATTTCTAGCGACGGGTATAACTTTAAAAGTTTTTAAGGGAGGCCGACAAATTTATATCCAAATTAAAGCTTAGGTTCTCCTCTTTCAGGAAATCACATGACTTTTACATTTAGACAATTTCTTCATACCTTAAACGGCCTCCATGCACACTTAGCCCTCCGTAAAATACTGTCAAAATACGGGCCATAACTCAGGGTAGACAGCCTATATTGTTGTGATTAAAACACAAATACGAATGAAATTATTTCTAGCGACGGGTATAACTTTAAAAGTTTTTAAGGGAGCCCGACAAATTTATATCCAAATTAAAGCTTAGGTTCTCCTGTTTCAGGAAATCACATGACTTTTACATTTAGACAATTTCTTCATACCTTAAACGGCCTCCATGCACACTTATCCCTCCGTAAAATACTGTCAAAATACGGGCCATAACTCAGGGTAGACAGCCTATATTGTTGTGATTAAAATACAAATACGAATGAAATTATTTCTAGCGACGGGTATAACTTTAAAGGTTTTTAAGGGAGGCCGACAAATTTATATCCAAATTAAAGCTTAGGTTCTCCTCTTTCAGGAAATCACATGACTTTTACATTTAGACAATTTCTTCATACCTTAAACGGCCTCCATGCACACTTAGCCCGCCGTAAAATACTGTCAAAATACGGGCCATAACTCAGGGTAGACAGCCTATATTGTTGTGATTAAAACACAAATACGAATGAAATTATTTCTAGCGACGGGTATAACTTTAAAAGTTTTAAGGAGGCTGACAAATTTATATCCAAATTAAAGCTTAGGTTCTCCTCTTCAGGAAATCACATGACTTTTACTTTAAGACAATTTCTTCATACCTTAAACGGCCTCCATGCACACTTAGCCCGCCGTAAAATACTGTCAAAATACGGGCCATAACTCAGGGTAGACAGCCTATATTGTTGTGATTAAAACACAAATACGAATGAAATTATTTCTAGCGACGGGTATAACTTTAAAAGTTTTTAAGGAGGCCGACAAATTTATATCCAAATTAAAGCTTAGGTTCTCCTCTTTTGAGGAAATCACATGACTTTTACATTTAGACAATTTCTTCATACCTTAAACGGCCTCCATGCACACTTAGCCCTCCGTAAAATACTGTCAAAATACGGGCCATAACTCAGGGTAGACAGCCTATATTGTTGTGATTAAAACACAAATACGAATGAAATTATTTCTAGCGACGGGTATAACTTTAAAAGTTTTTAAAGGAGGCCGACAAATTTATATCCAAATTAAAGCTTAGGTTCTCCTCTTTCAGGAAATCACATGACTTTTACATTTAGACAATTTCTTCATACCTTAAACGGCCTCCATGCACACTTAGCCCTCCGTAAAATACTGTCAAAATACGGGCCATAACTCAGGGTAGACAGCCTATATTGTTGTGATTAAAACACAAATACGAATGAAATTATTTCTAGCGACGGGTATAACTTTAAAAGTTTTTAAAGGAGGCCGACAAATTTATATCCAAATTAAAGCTTAGGTTCTCCTCTTTCAGGAAATCACATGACTTTTACATTTAGACAATTTCTTCATACCTTAAACGGCCTCCATGCACACTTAGCCCTCCGTAAAATACTGTCAAAATACGGGCCATAACTCAGGGTAGACAGCCTATATTGTTGTGATTAAAACACAAATACGAATGAAATTATTTCTAGCGACGGGTATAACTTTAAAAGTTTTAGGAGGCCGACAAATTTATATCCAAATTAAAGCTCTTTCAGGAAATCACATGACTTTTACATTTAGACAATTTCTTCATACCTTAAACGGCCTCCATGCACACTTAGCCCTCCGTAAAATACTGTCAAAATACGGGCCATAACTCAGGGTAGACAGCCTATATTGTTGTGATTAAAACACAAATACGAATGAAATTATTTCTAGCGACGGGTATAACTTTAAAAGTTTTTAAGGGAGACCGACAAATTTATATCCAAATTAAAGCTTAGGTTCTCCTCTTTCAGGAAATCACATGACTTTTACATTTAGACAATTTCTTCATACCTTAAACGGCCTCCATGCACACTTAGCCTCCGTAAAATACTGTCAAAATACGGGCCATAACTCAGGGTAGACAGCCTATATTGTTGTGATTAAAACACAAATACGAATGAAATTATTTCTAGCGACGGGTATAACTTTAAAAGTTTTTAAGTGAGGCCGACAAATTTATATCCAAATTAAAGCTTAGGTTCTCCTCTTTCAGGAAATCACATGACTTTTACATTTAGACAATTTCTTCATACCTTAAACGGCCTCCATGCACACTTAGCCCTCCGTAAAATACTGTCAAAATACGGGCCATAACTCAGGGTAGACAGCCTATATTGTTGTGATTAAAACACAAATACGAATGAAATTATTTCTAGCGACGGGTATAACTTTAAAAGTTTTTAAGTGAGGCCGACAAATTTATATCCAAATTAAAGCTTAGGTTCTCCTCTTTCAGGAAATCACATGACTTTTACATTTAGACAATTTCTTCATACCTTAAACGGCCTCCATGCACACTTATCCCTCCGTAAAATACTGTCAAAATACGGGCCATAACTCAGGGTAGACAGCCTATATTGTTGTGATTAAAACACAAATACGAATGAAATTATTTCTAGCGACGGGTATAACTTTAAAAGTTTTTAAGGGAGGCCGACAAATTTATATCCAAATTAAAGCTTAGGTTCTCCTCTTTCAGGAAATCACATGACTTTTACATTTAGACAATTTCTTCATACCTTAAACGGCCTCCATGCACACTTAGCCCGCCGTAAAATACTGTCAAAATACGGGCCATAACTCAGGGTAGACAGCCTATATTGTTGTGATTAAAACACAAATACAAATGAAATTATTTCTAGCGACGGGTATAACTTTAAAAGTTTTTAAAGGAGGCCGACAAATTTATATCCAAATTAAAGCTTAGGTTCTCCTCCTTCAGGAAATCACATGACTTTTACATTTAGACAATTTCTTCATACCTTAAACGGCCTCCATGCACACTTAGCCCGCCGTAAAATACTGTCAAAATACGGGCCATAACTCAGGGTAGACAGCCTATATTGTTGTGATTAAAACACAAATACGAATGAAATTATTTTTAGCGACGGGTATAACTTTAAAAGTTTTTAAGGAAGGCCGAGAAATTTATATCCAAATTAAAGCTTAGGTTCTCCTCTTTCAGGAAATCACATGACTTTTACATTTAGACAATTTCTTCATACCTTAAACGGCCTCCATGCACACTTAGCCCTCCGTAAAATACTGTCAAAATACCGGCCATAACTCAGGGTAGACAGCCTATATTGTTGTGATTAAAACACAAATACGAATGAAATTATTTCTAGCGACGGGTATAACTTTAAAAGTTTTTAAAGGAGGCCGACAAATTTATATCCAAATTAAAGCTTAGGTTCTCCTCTTTCAGGAAATCACATGACTTTTACATTTAGACAATTTCTTCATACCTTAAACGGCCTCCATGCACACTTAGCCCGCCGTAAAATACTGTCAAAATACGGGCCATAACTCAGGGTAGACAGCCTATATTGTTGTGATTAAAACACAAATACAAATGAAATTATTTCTAGCGACGGGTATAACTTTAAAAGTTTTAAAGGAGGCCGACAAATTTATATCCAAATTAAAGCTTAGGTTCTCCTCTTTCAGGAAATCACATGACTTTTACATTTAGACAATTTCTTCATACCTTAAACGGCCTCCATGCACACTTAGCCCGCCGTAAAATACTGTCAAAATACGGGCCATAACTCAGGGTAGACAGCCTATATTGTTGTGATTAAAACACAAATACGAATGAAATTATTTCTAGCGACGGGTATAACTTTAAAAGTTTTTAAGGGAGGCCGACAAATTTATATCCAAATTAAAGCTTAGGTTCTCCTCTTTCAGGAAATCACATGACTTTTACATTTAGACAATTTCTTCATACCTTAAACGGCCTCCATGCACACTTATCCCTCCGTAAAATACTGTCAAAATACGGGCCATAACTCAGGGTAGACAGCCTATATTGTTGTGATTAAAACACAAATACGAATGAAATTATTTCTAGCGACGGGTATAACTTTAAAAGTTTTTAAGGGAGTGCGACAAATTTATATCCAAATTAAAGCTTAGTTTCTCCTCTTCAGGAAATCACATGACTTTTACATTTAGACAATTTCTTCATACCTTAAACGGCCTCCATGCACACTTAGCCCTCCGTAAAATACTGTCAAAATACGGGCCATAACTCAGGGTAGACAGCCTATATTGTTGTGATTAAAACACAAATACGAATGAAATTATTTCTAGCGACGGGTATAACTTTAAAAGTTTTTAAGGGAGGCCGACAAATTTATATCCAAATTAAAGCTTAGGTTCTCCTCTTTCAGGAAATCACATGACTTTTACATTTAGACAATTTCTTCATACCTTAAACGGCCTCCATGCACACTTAGCCCGCCGTAAAATACTGTCAAAATACGGGCCATAACTCAGGGTAGACAGCCTATATTGTTGTGATTAAAACACAAATACAAATGAAATTATTTCTAGCGACGGGTATAACTTTAAAAGTTTTTAAAGGAGGCCGACAAATTTATATCCAAATTAAAGCTTAGGTTCTCCTCTTCAGGAAATCACATGACTTTTACATTTAGACAATTTCTTCATACCTTAACGGCCTCCATGCACACTTAGCCCGTAAAATACTGTCAAAATACGGGCCATAACTCAGGGTAGACAGCCTATATTGTTGTGATTAAAACACAAATACGAAATGAAATTATTTCTAGCGACGGGTATAACTTTAAAAGTTTTAAAGGAGGCCGACAAATTTATATCCAAATTAAAGCTTAGGTTCTCCTCTTCAGGAAATCACATGACTTTTACATTTAGACAATTTCTTCATACCTTAAACGGCCTCCATGCACACTTAGCCCGCCGTAAAATACTGTCAAAATACGGGCCATAACTCAGGGTAGACAGCCTATATTGTTGTGATTAAAACACAAATACGAATGAAATTATTTCTAGCGACGGGTATAACTTTAAAAGTTTTTTAGAGAGGGCGACAAATTTATATCCAAATTAAAGCTTAGGTTCTCCTCTTTCAGGAAATCACATGACTTTTACATTTAGACAATTTCTTCATACCTTAAACGGCCTCCATGCACACTTAGACCGCCGTAAAATACTGTCAAAATACGGGCCATAACTCAGGGTAGACAGCCTATATTGTTGTGATTAAAACACAAATACAAATGAAATTATTTCTAGCGACGGGTATAACTTTAAAAGTTTTTAAAGGAGGCCGACAAATTTATATCCAAATTAAAGCTTAGGTTCTCCTCTTTCAGGAAATCACATGACTTTTACATTTAGACAATTTCTTCATACCTTAAACGGCCTCCATGCACACTTAGCCCGCCGTAAAATACTGTCAAAATACGGGCCATAACTCAGGGTAGACAGCCTATATTGTTGTGATTAAAACACAAATACTATGAAATTATTTCTAGCGACGGGTATAACTTTAAAGGTTTTAGGAGGCCGACAAATTTATATCCAAATTAAAGCTTAGGTTCTCCTCTTTTGAGGAAATCACATGACTTTTACATTTAGACAATTTCTTCATACCTTAAACGGCCTCCATGCACACTTAGCCCGCCGTAAAATACTGTCAAAATACGGGCCATAACTCAGGGTAGACAGCCTATATTGTTGTGATTAAAACACAAATACGAATGAAATTATTTCTAGCGACGGGTATAACTTTAAAAGTTTTTAAGGGAGGCCGACAAATTTATATCCAAATTAAAGCTTAGGTTCTCCTCTTTCAGGAAATCACATGACTTTTACATTTAGACAATTTCTTCATACCTTAAACGGCCTCCATGCACACTTAGCCCGCCGTAAAATACTGTCAAAATACGGGCCATAACTCAGGGTAGACAGCCTATATTGTTGTGATTAAAACACAAATACAAATGAAATTATTTCTAGCGACGGGTATAACTTTAAAAGTTTTTAAGGGAGGCCGACAAATTTATATCCAAATTAAAGCTTAGGTTCTCCTCTTTCAGGAAATCACATGACTTTTACATTTAGACAATTTCTTCATACCTTAAACGGCCTCCATGCACACTTAGCCCGCCGTAAAATACTGTCAAAATACGGGCCATAACTCAGGGTAGACAGCCTATATTGTTGTGATTAAAACACAAATAAGAATGAAATTATTTCTAGCGACGGGTATAACTTTAAAAGTTTTAAGGGAGGCCGACAAATTTATATCCAAATTAAAGCTTAGGTTCTCCTCTTTCAGGAAATCACATGACTTTTACATTTAGACAATTTCTTCATACCTTAAACGGCCTCCATGCACACTTAGCCCGCCGTAAAATACTGTCAAAATACGGGCCATAACTCAGGGTAGACAGCCTATATTGTTGTGATTAAAACACAAATACGAATGAAATTATTTCTAGCGACGGGTATAACTTTAAAAGTTTTTAAGGAGGCCGACAAATTTATATCCAAATTAAAGCTTAGGTTCTCCTCTTTCAGGAAATCACATGACTTTTACATTTAGACAATTTCTTCATACCTTAAACGGCCTCCATGCACACTTAGCCCGCCGTAAAATACTGTCAAAATACGGGCCATAACTCAGGGTAGACAGCCTATATTGTTGTGATTAAAACACAAATAGAATGAAATTATTTCTAGCGACGGGTATAACTTTAAAAGTTTTAAGGGAGGCCGACAAATTTATATCCAAATTAAAGCTTAGGTTCTCCTCTTTCAGGAAATCACATGACTTTTACATTTAGACAATTTCTTCATACCTTAAACGGCCTCCATGCACACTTATCCCTCCGTAAAATACTGTCAAAATACGGGCCATAACTCAGGGTAGACAGCCTATATTGTTGTGATTAAAACACAAATACGAATGAAATTATTTCTAGCGACGGGTATAACTTTAAAAGTTTTTAAGAGAGGCCGACAAATTTATATCCAAATTAAAGCTTAGGTTCTCCTCTTTCAGGAAATCACATGACTTTTACATTTAGACAATTTCTTCATACCTTAAACGGCCTCCATGCACACTTAGCCCTCCGTAAAATACTGTCAAAATACGGGCCATAACTCAGGGTAGACAGCCTATATTGTTGTGATTAAAACACAAATACGAATGAAATTATTTCTAGCGACGGGTATAACTTTAAAAGTTTTTAAGGAGGCCGACAAATTTATATCCAAATTAAAGCTTAGGTTCTCCTCTTTCAGGAAATCACATGACTTTTACATTTAGACAATTTCTTCATACCTTAAACGGCCTCCATGCACACTTAGCCCTCCGTAAAATACTGTCAAAATACGGGCCATAACTCAGGGTAGACAGCCTATATTGTTGTGATTAAAACACAAATACGAATGAAATTATTTCTAGCGACGGGTATAACTTTAAAAGTTTTTAAGCGAGGCCGACAAATTTATATCCAAATTAAAGCTTAGGTTCTCCTCTTTCAGGAAATCACATGACTTTTACATTTAGACAATTTCTTCATACCTTAAACGGCCTCCATGCACACTTAGCCCGCCGTAAAATACTGTCAAAATACGGGCCATAACTCAGGGTAGACAGCCTATATTGTTGTGATTAAAACACAAATACGAATGAAATTATTTCTAGCGACGGGTATAACTTTAAAAGTGTTTAAAGGAGGCCGACAAATTTATATCCAAATTAAAGCTTAGGTTCTCCTCTTTCAGGAAATCACATGACTTTTACATTTAGACAATTTCTTCATACCTTAAACGGCCTCCATGCACACTTATCCCTCCGTAAAATACTGTCAAAATACGGGCCATAACTCAGGGTAGACAGCCTATATTGTTGTGATTAAAACACAAATACAAATGAAATTATTTTTAGCGACGGGTATAACTTTAAAAGTTTTAAGGGAGGCCGACAAATTTATATCCAAATTAAAGCTTAGGTTCTCCTCTTTCAGGAAATCACATGACTTTTACATTTAGACAATTTCTTCATACCTTAAACGGCCTCCATGCACACTTAGCCCGCCGTAAAATACTGTCAAAATACGGGCCATAACTCAGGGTAGACAGCCTATATTGTTGTGATTAAAACACAAATACGAATGAAATTATTTCTAGCGACGGGTATAACTTTAAAAGTTTTTAAGAGAGGCCGACAAATTTATATCCAAATTAAAGCTTAGGTTCTCCTCTTTCAGGAAATCACATGACTTTTACATTTAGACAATTTCTTCATACCTTAAACGGCCTCCATGCACACTTATCCCTCCGTAAAATACTGTCAAAATACGGGCCATAACTCAGGGTAGACAGCCTATATTGTTGTGATTAAAACACAAATACAAATGAAATTATTTCTAGCGACGGGTATAACTTTAAAAGTCTTAAGGAGGCCGACAAATTTATATCCAAATTAAAGCTTAGGTTCTCCTCTTTCAGGAAATCACATGACTTTTACATTTAGACAATTTCTTCATACCTTAAACGGCCTCCATGCACACTTAGCCCGCCGTAAAATACTGTCAAAATACGGGCCATAACTCAGGGTAGACAGCCTATATTGTTGTGATTAAAACACAAATACAAATGAAATTATTTCTAGCGACGGGTATAACTTTAAAAGTTTTTAAGGAGGCCGACAAATTTATATCCAAATTAAAGCTTAGGTTCTCCTCTTTCAGGAAATCACATGACTTTTACATTAAGACAATTTCTTCATACCTTAAACGGCCTCCATGCACACTTAGCCCGCCGTAAAATACTGTCAAAATACGGGCCATAACTCAGGGTAGACAGCCTATATTGTTGTGATTAAAACACAAATACGAATGAAATTATTTCTAGAAAACGTTATAACTTTAAAAGTTTTTAATGGAGGCCGACAAATTTATATCCAATGTAATGCTTAGTTTCTCGTGCTTCAGGAAATCACATGACTTTTACATTTAGACAATTTCTTCATACCTTAAACGGCCTCCATGCACACTTAGCCCGCCGTAAAATACTGTCAAAATACGGGCCATAACTCAGGGTAGACAGCCTATATTGTTGTGATTAAAACACAAATACGAATGAAATTATTTCTAGCGACGGGTATAACTTTAAAAGTTTTTAAGGCAGGCCGACAAATTTATATCCAAATTAAAGCTTCGGTACACCTAGTTCTGGAAATCACATGACTTTTACATTTAGACAATTTCTTCATACCTTAAACGGCCTCCATGCACACTTAGCCCTCCGTAAAATACTGTCAAAATACGGGCCATAACTCAGGGTAGACAGCCTATATTGTTGTGATTAAAACACAAATACGAATGAAATTATTTCTAGCGACGGGTATAACTTTAAAAGTTTTTAAGGGAGGCCGACAAATTTATATCCAAATTAAAGCTTAGGTTCTCCTCTTCAGGAAATCACATGACTTTTACATTTAGACAATTTCTTCATACCTTAAACGGCCTCCATGCACACTTATCCCTCCGTAAAATACTGTCAAAATACGGGCCATAACTCAGGGTAGACAGCCTATATTGTTGTGATTAAAACACAAATACGAATGAAATTATTTCTAGCGACGGGTATAACTTTAAAAGTATTTAAGGGAGGCCGACAAATTTATATCCAAATTAAAGCTTAGTTTCTCTCTTTCAGGAAATCACATGACTTTTACATTTAGACAATTTCTTCATACCTTAAACGGCCTCCATGCACACTTAGCCCGCCGTAAAATACTGTCAAAATACGGGCCATAACTCAGGGTAGACAGCCTATATTGTTGTGATTAAAACACAAATACAAATGAAATTATTTCTAGCGACGGGTATAACTTTAAAAGTTTTTAAGAGGCCGACAAATTTATATCCAAATTAAAGCTTAGGTTCTCCTCTTTCAGGAAATCACATGACTTTTACATTTAGACAATTTCTTCATACCTTAAACGGCCTCCATGCACACTTAGCCCGCCGTAAAATACTGTCAAAATACGGGCCATAACTCAGGGTAGACAGCCTATATTGTTGTGATTAAAACACAAATACGAATGAAATTATTTCTAGCGACGGGTATAACTTTAAAAGTTTTTAAGGGAGGCCGACAAATTTATATCCAAATTAAAGCTTAGGTTCTCCTCTTTCAGGAAATCACATGACTTTTACATTAAGACAATTTCTTCATACCTTAAACGGCCTCCATGCACACTTAGTCCGCCGTAAAATACTGTCAAAATACGGGCCATAACTCAGGGTAGACAGCCTATATTGTTGTGATTAAAACACAAATACGAATGAAATTATTTCTAGCGACGGGTATAACTTTAAAAGTTTTTAAGGGAGGCCGACAAATTTATATCCAAATTAAAGCTTAGGTTCTCCTCTTTCAGGAAATCACATGACTTTTACATTTAGACAATTTCTTCATACCTTAAACGGCCTCAATGCACACTTATCTCTCCCTAAAATACTGTCAAAATACGGGCCATAACTCAGGGTAGACAGCCTATATTGTTGTGATTAAAACACAAATACGAATGAAATTATTTCTAGCGACGGGTATAACTTTAAAGGTTTTAAAGGGAGGCCGACAAATTTATATCCAAATTAAAGCTTAGGTTCTCCTCTTTCAGGAAATCACATGACTTTTACATTTAGACAATTTCTTCATACCTTAAACGGCCTCCATGCACACTTAGCCCGCCGTAAAATACTGTCAAAATACGGGCCATAACTCAGGGTAGACAGCCTATATTGTTGTGATTAAAACACAAATACAAATGAAATTATTTCTAGCGACGGGTATAACTTTAAAAGTTTTTAAAGGAGGCCGACAAATTTATATCCAAATTAAAGCTTAGGTTCTCCTCTTTCAGGAAATCACATGACTTTTACATTAAGACAATTTCTTCATACCTTAAACGGCCTCCATGCACACTTAGCCCGCCGTAAAATACTGTCAAAATACGGGCCATAACTCAGGGTAGACAGCCTATATTGTTGTGATTAAAACACAAATACGAATGAAATTATGTTTATGTTTATGTTTATACAATTTAGTATAGCGCTCAATACTGCAGTTGAAAAGCATTCACTGGCGCTTTACAAAAAAATTATTTCTAGCGACGGGTATAACTTTAAAAGTTTTTAAGAGAGGCCGACAAATTTATATCCAAATTAAAGCTTAGGATCTCCTCTTTCAGGAAATCACATGACTTTTACATTTAGACAATTTCTTCATACCTTAAACGGCCTCCATGCACACTTATCCCTCCGTAAAATACTGTCAAAATACGGGCCATAACTCAGGGTAGACAGCCTATATTGTTGTGATTAAAACACAAATACGAATGAAATTATTTCTAGCGACGGGTATAACTTTAAAAGTTTTTAAGTTAGACCGACAAATTTATATCCAAATTAAAGATTATGTTCTCCTATTTCAGGAAATCACATGACTTTTACATTTAGACAATTTCTTCATACCTTAAACGGCCTCCATGCACACTTATCCCTCCGTAAAATACTGTCAAAATACGGGCCATAACTCAGGGTAGACAGCCTATATTGTTGTGATTAAAACACAAATACGAATGAAATTATTTCTAGCGACGGGTATAACTATAAAAGTTTTTAAGGGAGGCCGACAAATTTATATCCAAATTAAAGCTTAGGTTCTCCTCCTTCAGGAAATCACATGACTTTTACATTTAGACAATTTCTTCATACCTTAAACGGCCTCCATGCACACTTAGCCCTCCGTAAAATACTGTCAAAATACGGGCCATAACTCAGGGTAGACAGCCTATATTGTTGTGATTAAAACACAAATACGAATGAAATTATTTCTAGCGACGGGTATAACTTTAAAAGTTTTAAGGGAGGCCGACAAATTTATATCCAAATTAAAGCTTAGGTTCTCCTCTTTCAGGAAATCACATGACTTTTACATTTAGACAATTTCTTCATACCTTAAACGGCCTCCATGCACACTTAGCCCGCCGTAAAATACTGTCAAAATACGGGCCATAACTCAGGTTAGACAGCCTATATTGTTGTGATTAAAACACAAATACGAATGAAATTATTTCTAGCGACGGGTATAACTTTAAAATTTTTAAGGCAGGCCGACAAATTTATATCCAAATTAAAGCTTAGGTTCTCCTCTTTCAGGAAATCACATGACTTTTACATTTAGACAATTTCTTCATACCTTAAACGGCCTCCATGCACACTTAGCCCGCCGTAAAATACTGTCAAAATACGGGCCATAACTCAGGGTAGACAGCCTATATTGTTGTGATTAAAACACAAATACGAATGAAATTATTTCTAGCGACGGGTATAACTTTAAAAGTTTTAAGGAGGCCGACAAATTTATATCCAAATTAAAGCTTAGGTTCTCCTCTTTCAGGAAATCACATGACTTTTACATTTAGACAATTTCTTCATACCTTAAACGGCCTCCATGCACACTTAGCCCGCCGTAAAATACTGTCAAAATACGGGCCATAACTCAGGGTAGACAGCCTATATTGTTGTGATTAAAACACAAATACGAATGAAATTATTTCTAGCGACGGGTATAACTTTAAAATTTTTAAGGCAGGCCGACAAATTTATATCCAAATTAAAGCTTAGGTTCTCCTCTTTCAGGAAATCACATGACTTTTACATTTAGACAATTTCTTCATACCTTAAACGGCCTCCATGCACACTTAGCCCGCCGTAAAATACTGTCAAAATACGGGCCATAACTCAGGGTAGACAGCCTATATTGTTGTGATTAAAACACAAATACAAATGAAATTATTTCTAGCGACGGGTATAACTTTAAAAGTTTTTAAGGAGGCCGACAAATTTATATCCAAATTAAAGCTTAGGTTCTCCTCTTTCAGGAAATCACATGACTTTTACATTTAGACAATTTCTTCATACCTTAAACGGCCTCCATGCACACTTAGCCCGCCGTAAAATACTGTCAAAATACGGGCCATAACTCAGGGTAGACAGCCTATATTGTTGTGATTAAAACACAAATACGAATGAAATTATTTCTAGCGACGGGTATAACTTTAAAAGTTTTTAAGGAGGCCGACAAATTTATATCCAAATTAAAGCTTAGGTTCTCCTCTTTCAGGAAATCACATGACTTTTACATTTAGACAATTTCTTCATACCTTAAACGGCCTCCATGCACACTTAGCCCGCCGTAAAATACTGTCAAAATACGGGCCATAACTCAGGGTAGACAGCCTATATTGTTGTGATTAAAACACAAATACGAATGAAATTATTTCTAGCGACGGGTATAACTTTAAAAGTTTTTAAGGGAGGCCGACAAATTTATATCCAAATTAAAGCTTAGGTTCTCCTCTTTCAGGAAATCACATGACTTTTACATTTAGACAATTTCTTCATACCTTAAACGGCCTCCATGCACACTTAGCCCGCCGTAAAATACTGTCAAAATACGGGCCATAACTCAGGGTAGACAGCCTATATTGTTGTGATTAAAACACAAATACGAATGAAATTATTTCTAGCGACGGGTATAACTTTAAAAGTTTTTAATGGAGGCCGACAAATTTATATCCAAATTAAAGCTTAGGTTCTCCTCTTTCAGGAAATCACATGACTTTTACATTTAGACAATTTCTTCATACCTTAAACGGCCTCCATGCACACTTAGCCCGCCGTAAAATACTGTCAAAATACGGGCCATAACTCAGGGTAGACAGCCTATATTGTTGTGATTAAAACACAAATACGAATGAAATTATTTCTAGCGACGGGTATAACTTTAAAAGTTTTTAAGGGAGCCCGACAAATTTATATCCAAATTAAAGCTTAGGTTCTCCTCTTTCAGGAAATCACATGACTTTTACATTTAGACAATTTCTTCATACCTTAAACGGCCTCCATGCACACCCCGCCGTAAAATACTGTCAAAATACGGGCCATAACTCAGGGTAGACAGCCTATATTGTTGTGATTAAAAAAATAAGAGGAATGAAATTATTTCTAGCGACGGGTATAACTTTAAAATTTTTAAGGGAGGCCGACAAATTTATATCCAAATTAAAGCTTAGGTTCTCCTCTTTCAGGAAATCACATGACTTTTACATTTAGACAATTTCTTCATACCTTAAACGGCCTCCATGCACACTTAGCCCGCCGTAAAATACTGTCAAAATACGGGCCATAACTCAGGGTAGACAGCCTATATTGTTGTGATTAAAACACAAATACGAATGAAATTATTTCTAGCGACGGGTATAACTTTAAAAGTTTTTAAGGGAGGCCGACAAATTTATATCCAAATTAAAGCTTAGGTTCTCCTCTTTCAGGAAATCACATGACTTTTACATTTAGACAATTTCTTCATACCTTAAACGGCCTCCATGCACACTTAGCCCGCCGTAAAATACTGTCAAAATACGGGCCATAACTCAGGGTAGACAGCCTATATTGTTGTGATTAAAACACAAATACGAATGAAATTATTTCTAGCGACGGGTATAACTTTAAAACAGGTTAAAGGATGCCGACAAATTTATATCCAAATTAAAGCTTAGGTTCTCCTCTTTCAGGAAATCACATGACTTTTACATTTAGACAATTTCTTCATACCTTAAACGGCCTCCATGCACACTTAGCCCGCCGTAAAATACTGTCAAAATACGGGCCATAACTCAGGGTAGACAGCCTATATTGTTGTGATTAAAACACAAATACGAATGAAATTATTTCTAGCGACGGGTATAACTTTAAAAGTTTTTAAGGAGGCCGACAAATTTATATCCAAATTAAAGCTTAGGTTCTCCTCTTTCAGGAAATCACATGACTTTTACATTTAGACAATTTCTTCATACCTTAAACGGCCTCCATGCACACTTAGCCCGCCGTAAAATACTGTCAAAATACGGGCCATAACTCAGGGTAGACAGCCTATATTGTTGTGATTAAACACACAAATACGAATGAAATTATTTCTAGCGACGGGTATAACTTTAAAAGTTTTTAAGGAGGCCGACAAATTTATATCCAAATTAAAGCTTAGGTTCTCCTCTTCAGGAAATCACATGACTTTACATTTAGACAATTTCTTCATACCTTAAACGGCCTCCATGCACACTTAGCCCTCCGTAAAATACTGTCAAAATACGGGCCATAACTCAGGGTAGACAGCCTATATTGTTGTGATTAAAACACAAATACGAATGAAATTATTTCTAGCGACGGGTATAACTTTAAAAGTTTTTAAGGGAGGCCGACAAATTTATATCCAAATTAAAGCTTAGGTTCTCCTCTTTCAGGAAATCACATGACTTTTACATTTAGACAATTTCTTCATACCTTAAACGGCCTCCATGCACACTTAGCCCGCCGTAAAATACTGTCAAAATACGGCCATAACTCAGGGTAGACAGCC
The DNA here is from genome assembly GCA_029582265.1 of Zoroaster sp. YZ-2022. Lineage (NCBI taxonomy): Eukaryota > Metazoa > Echinodermata > Asteroidea > Forcipulatida > Zoroasteridae > Zoroaster > Zoroaster sp. YZ-2022. The sequence goes on from CM055824.1 coordinate 783,836, forward strand.
TATATTGTTGTGATTAAAACACAAATACGAATGAAATTATTTCTAGCGACGGGTATAACTTTAAAAGTTTTTAAGGGAGGCCGACAAATTTATATCCAAATTAAAGCTTAGGTTCTCCTCTTTCAGGAAATCACATGACTTTTACATTTAGACAATTTCTTCATACCTTAAACGGCCTCCATGCACACTTAGCCCGCCGTAAAATACTGTCAAAATACGGGCCATAACTCAGGGTAGACAGCCTATATTGTTGTGATTAAAACACAAATACAAATGAAATTATTTCTAGCGACGGGTATAACTTTAAAAGTTTTTAAGGGAGGCCGACAAATTTATATCCAAATTAAAGCTTAGCTTCTCCTCTTTCCGGGAAATCACATGACTTTTACATTTAGACAATTTCTTCATACCTTAAACGGCCTCCATGCACACTTAGTTCTCCGTAAAATACTGTCAAAATACGGGCCATAACTCAGGGTAGACAGCCTATATTGTTGTGATTAAAACACAAATACGAATGAAATTATTTCTAGCGACGGGTATAACTTTAAAAGTTTTTAAGGGAGGCCGACAAATTTATATCCAAATTAAAGCTTAGGTTCTCCTCTTTCAGGAAATCACATGACTTTTACATTTAGACAATTTCTTCATACCTTAAACGGCCTCCATGCACACTTAGCCCGCCGTAAAATACTGTCAAAATACGGGCCATAACTCAGGGTAGACAGCCTATATTGTTGTGATTAAAACACAAATACGAATGAAATTATTTCTAGCGACGGGTATAACTTTAAAAGTTTTTAAGGAGGCCGACACATTTCTATCCAAATTAAAGCTTAGGTTCCCCTCTTCGAGGAAATCACATGACTTTTACATTTAGACAATTTCTTCATACCTTAAACGGCCTCCATGCACACTTAGCCCGCCGTAAAATACTGTCAAAATACGGGCCATAACTCAGGGTAGACAGCCTATATTGTTGTGATTAAACACAAATACAAATGAAATTATTTCTAGCGACGGCTATAACTTTAAAAGTTTTTAAGGAGGCCGACAAATTTATATCCAAATTAAAGCTTAGGTTCTCCTCTTTCAGGAAATCACATGACTTTTACATTTAGACAATTTCTTCATACCTTAAACGGCCTCCATGCACACTTAGCCCGCCGTAAAATACTGTCAAAATACGGGCCATAACTCAGGGTAGACAGCCTATATTGTTGTGATTAAAACACAAATACAAATGAAATTATTTTTAGCGACGGGTATAACTTTAAAAGTTTTTAAGGGAGGCCGACAAATTTATATCCAAATTAAAGCTTAGGTTCTCCTCTTTCAGGAAATCACATGACTTTTACATTTAGACAATTTCTTCATACCTTAAACGGCCTCCATGCACACTTAGCCCTCCGTAAAATACTGTCAAAATACGGGCCATAACTCAGGGTAGACAGCCTATATTGTTGTGATTAAAACACAAATACGAATGAAATTATTTCTAGCGACGGGTATAACTTTAAAATTTTTAAGGCAGGCCGACAAATTTATATCCAAATTAAAGCTTAGGTTCTCCTCTTTCAGGAAATCACATGACTTTTACATTTAGACAATTTCTTCATACCTTAAACGGCCTCCATGCACACTTAGCCCGCCGTAAAATACTGTCAAAATACGGGCCATAACTCAGGGTAGACAGCCTATATTGTTGTGATTAAAACACAAATACAAATGAAATTATTTCTAGCGACGGGTATAACTTTAAATGTTTTTAAGGGAGGCCGACAAATTTATATCCAAATTAAAGCTTAGGTTCTCCTCTTTCAGGAAATCACATGACTTTTACATTAAGACAATTTCTTCATACCTTAAACGGCCTCCATGCACACTTAGCCCGCCGTAAAATACTGTCAAAATACGGGCCATAACTCAGGGTAGACAGCCTATATTGTTGTGATTAAAACACAAATACAAATGAAATTATTTCTAGCGACGGGTATAACTTTAAAAGTTTTTAATGGAGGCCGACAAATTTATATCCAAATTAAAGCTTAGGTTCTCCTCTTTCAGGAAATCACATGACTTTTACATTAAGACAATTTCTTCATACCTTAAACGGCCTCCATGCACACTTATCCCTCCGTAAAATACTGTCAAAATACGGGCCATAACTCAGGGTAGACAGCCTATATTGTTGTGATTAAAACACAAATACGAATGAAATTATTTCTAGCGACGGGTATAACTAAAAAAGGAGGCCGACAAATTTATATCCAAATTAAAGCTTAGGTTCTCCTCTTTCAGGAAATCACATGACTTTTACATTTAGACAATTTCTTCATACCTTAAACGGCCTCCATGCACACTTAGCCCGCCGTAAAATACTGTCAAAATACGGGCGATAACTCAGGGTAGACAGCCTATATTGTTGTGATTAAAACACAAATACAAATGAAATTATTTCTAGCGACGGGTATAACTTTAAAAGTTTTTAAGAGAGGCCGACAAATTTATATCCAAATTAAAGCTTAGGTTCTCCTCTTTCAGGAAATCACATGACTTTTAGATTAAGACAATTTCTTCATACCTTAAACGGCCTCCATGCACACTTAGACCGCCGTAAAATACTGTCAAAATACGGGCCATAACTCAGGGTAGACAGCCTATATTGTTGTGATTAAAACACAAATACAAATGAAATTATTTCTAGCGACGGGTATAACTTTAAAAGTTTTTAAAGGAGGCCGACAAATTTATATCCAAATTAAAGCTTAGGTTCTCCTCTTTCAGGAAATCACATGACTTTTACATTAAGACAATTTCTTCATACCTTAAACGGCCTCCATGCACACTTAGCCCGCCGTAAAATACTGTCAAAATACGGGCCATAACTCAGGGTAGACAGCCTATATTGTTGTGATTAAAACACAAATACGAATGAAATTATTTCTAGCGACGGGTATAACTTTAAAAGTTTTTAAGGGAGGCCGACAAATTTATATCCAAATTAAAGCTTAGGTTCTCCTCTTTCAGGAAATCACATGACTTTTACATTTAGACAATTTCTTCATACCTTAAACGGCCTCCATGCACACTTAGCCCGCCCACAGGTAAATACTGTCAAAATACGGGCCATAACTCAGGGTAGACAGCCTATATTGTTGTGATTAAAACACAAATACAAATGAAATTATTTCTAGCGACGGGTATAACTTTAAAAGTTTTTAAAGGAGGCCGACAAATTTATATCCAAATTAAAGCTTAGGTTCTCCTCTTTCAGGAAATCACATGACTTTTACATTTAGACAATTTCTTCATACCTTAAACGGCCTCCATGCACACTTAGCCCGCCGTAAAATACTGTCAAAATACGGGCCATAACTCAGGGTAGACAGCCTATATTGTTGTGATTAAAACACAAATACAAATGAAATTATTTCTAGCGACGGGTATAACTTTAAAGTTTTTAAGGGAGGCCGACAAATTTATATCCAAATTAAAGCTTAGGTTCTCCTCTTTCAGGAAATCACATGACTTTTACATTAAGACAATTTCTTCATACCTTAACGGCCTCCATGCACACTTATCCCTCCGTAAAATACTGTCGAAATACGGGCCATAACTCAGGGTAGACAGCCTATATTGTTGTAATTAAAACACAAATACGAATGAAATTATTTCTAGCGACGGGTATAACTTTAAAAGTTTTTAAGGGAGGCCGACAAATTTATATCCAAATTAAAGCTTAGGTTCTCCTCTGTCAGGAAATCACATGACTTTTACATTTAGACAATTTCTTCATACCTTAAACGGCCTCCATGCACACTTAGCCCGCCGTAAAATACTGTCAAAATACGGGCCATAACTCAGGGTAGACAGCCTATATTGTTGTGATTAAAACACAAATACAAATGAAATTATTTTTAGCGACGGGTATAACTTTAAAAGTTTTTAAAGGAGGCCGACAAATTTATATCCAAATTAAAGCTTAGGTTCTCCTCTTTCAGGAAATCACATGACTTTTACATTTAGACAATTTCTTCATACCTTAAACGGCCTCCATGCACACTTAGCCCGCCGTAAAATACTGTCAAAATACGGGCCATAACTCAGGGTAGACAGCCTATATTGTTGTGATTAAAACACAAATACAAATGAAATTATTTTTAGCGACGGGTATAACTTTAAAAGTTTTTAAAGGAGGCCGACAAATTTATATCCAAATTAAAGCTTAGGTTCTCCTCTTTCAGGAAATCACATGACTTTTACATTAAGACAATTTCTTCATACCTTAAACGGCCTCCATGCACACTTATCCCTCCGTAAAATACTGTCAAAATACGGGCCATAACTCAGGGTAGACAGCCTATATTGTTGTGATTAAAACACAAATACGAATGAAATTATTTCTAGCGACGGGTATAACTTTAAAAGTTTTTAAGGGATTCCGACAAATTTATATCCAAATTAAAGCTTAGGTTCTCCTCTTTCAGGAAATCACATGACTTTTACATTTAGACAATTTCTTCATACCTTAAACGGCCTCCATGCACACTTAGCCCGCCGTAAAATACTGTCAAAATACGGGCCATAACTCAGGGTAGACAGCCTATATTGTTGTGATTAAAACACAAATACAAATGAAATTATTTCTAGCGACGGGTATAACTTTAAAGTTTTTAAAGGAGGCCGACAAATTTATATCCAAATTAAAGCTTAGGTTCTCCTCTTTCAGGAAATCACATGACTTTTACATTAAGACAATTTCTTCATACCTTAAACGGCCTCCATGCACACTTAGCCCGCCGTAAAATACTGTCAAAATACGGGCCATAACTCAGGGTAGACAGCCTATATTGTTGTGATTAAAACACAAATACAAATGAAATTATTTCTAGCGACGGGTATAACTTTAAAAGTTTTTAATGGAGGCCGACAAATTTATATCCAAATTAAAGCTTAGGTTCTCCTCTTTCAGGAAATCACATGACTTTTTCTTTAAGACAATTTCTTCATACCTTAAACGGCCTCCATGCACACTTAGCCCTCCGTAAAATACTGTCAAAATACGGGCCATAACTCAGGGTAGACAGCCTATATTGTTGTGATTAAAACACAAATACGAATGAAATTATTTCTAGCGACGGGTATAACTTTAAAAATTGTAATAGAGGCCGACAAATTTATATCCAAATTAAAGCTTAGGTTCTCCTCTTTCAGGAAATCACATGACTTTTACATTTAGACAATTTCTTCATACCTTAAACGGCCTCCATGCACACTTAGCCCGCCGTAAAATACTGTCAAAATACGGGCCATAACTCAGGGTAGACAGCCTATATTGTTGTGATTAAAACACAAATACAAATGAAATTATTTTTAGCGACGGGTATAACTTTAAAAGTTTTTAAGGCAGGCCGACAAATTTATATCCAAATTAAAGCTTAGGTTCTCCTCTTTCAGGAAATCACATGACTTTTACTTTAAGACAATTTCTTCATACCTTAAACGGCCTCCATGCACACTTAGCCCGCCGTAAAATACTGTCGAAATACGGGCCATAACTCAGGGTAGACAGCCTATATTGTTGTGATTAAAACACAAATACGAATGAAATTATTTCTAGCGACGGGTATAACTTTAAAAGTTTTTAAGGGAGGCCGACAAATTTATATCCAAATTAAAGCTTAGGTTCTCCTCTTTCAGGAAATCACATGACTTTACATTTAGACAATTTCTTCATACCTTAAACGGCCTCCATGCACACTTAGCCCGCCGTAAAATACTGTCAAAATACGGGCCATAACTCAGGGTAGATAGCCTATATTGTTGTGATTAAAACACAAATACAAATGAAATTATTTTTAGCGACGGGTATAACTTTAAAAGTTTTTAAGGGAGGCCGACAAATTTATATCCAAATTAAAGCTTAGGTTCTCCTCTTTCAGGAAATCACATGACTTTTACATTTAGACAATTTCTTCATACCTTAAACGGCCTCCATGCACACTTAGCCCGCCGTAAAATACTGTCAAAATACGGGCCATAACTCAGGGTAGACAGCCTATATTGTTGTGATTAAAACACAAATACGAATGAAATTATTTTTAGCGACGGGTATAACTTTAAAAGTTTTTAAAGGAGGCCGACAAATTTATATCCAAATTAAAGCTTAGGTTCTCCTCTTTCAGGAAATCACATGACTTTTACATTTAGACAATTTCTTCATACCTTAAACGGCCTCCATGCACACTTAGCCCGCCGTAAAATACTGTCAAAATACGGGCCATAACTCAGGGTAGACAGCCTATATTGTTGTGATTAAAACACAAAATACGAATGAAATTATTTCTAGCGACGGGTATAACTTTAAAAGTTTTAAGGGAGGCCGACAAATTTATATCCAAATTAAAGCTTAGGTTCTCCTCTTTCAGGAAATCACATGACTTTTACATTTAGACAATTTCTTCATACCTTAAACGGCCTCCATGCACACTTAGCCCGCCGTAAAATACTGTCAAAATACGGGCCATAACTCAGGGTAGACAGCCTATATTGTTGTGATTAAAACACAAATACGAATGAAATTATTTCTAGCGACGGGTATAACTTTAAAAGTTTTTAAGGGAGGCCGACAAATTTATATCCAAATTAAAGCTTAGGTTCTCCTCTTTCAGGAAATCACATGACTTTTTAATTTAGACAATTTCTTCATACCTTAAACGGCCTCCATGCACACTTAGCCCGCCGTAAAATACTGTCAAAATACGGGCCATAACTCAGGGTAGACAGCCTATATTGTTGTGATTAAAACACAAATACAAATGAAATTATTTTACGACGGG
>CM055824.1:791177-837959 GCA_029582265.1 Zoroaster sp. YZ-2022
GACATGTATAAACATCAAGAGCTTAATCTGTGATACATGTACATGGGTCAGGACCCTCCCTCAAGGCAGCATGGAGCAATAAACAGTGTCCACTGGACCTGTTACTTTGGACTTTGCAATCACTACAACATGGATGCATGTACCATGGAAAGACAAGTATGCCTAATAACCTCAATCCTCCAAAATCCTTTCACTTTATAAAGAGTATGTAGCATAACTCAATCCTTCAAAATCCTTCAAAATCTTCACTTTGTCAAAGTGGAATTTGGAGGATTTGGGAAGAAGCACGGAATGGTAAATAAACATTCCAGTCCTTCATTGTTTGCATAATTACAATATGGTGATCGGCTTGTTACCCAGCTCCTCAAATATCCATCACAAGGAGCAGAATCACTAAAGAAGATGTTATCTTTTACATTATCACTAACCTCCTACACATGGAGCCACAAAACCCATCCCAGTGCTTAGATCAACGGCATAAAATTTGCTCTACAACCTCTATACATACATACAAGCCTGTCGTCCTTTCCAAGTAATCTTACAAATCAACTGTGTTACCCAAGGCCACTAAATGCCTAACATATTAGTATGGCCTGCAATGTATCAATGGGAGACCACCTACCCCTGCAAATCTCAGTGGTGTGACAGTGCGCAGAAGGGTAACCAGGAGGCCACTGCAATAGCTAGCCAAGGCTTGGAGTGGCCTGAAGGTTGTTTCAAAATTGCACTTTTGCAGGAGGTTAATAAAAGAATCTTCCAAAACAATCTTTAGTTTGTTGTTTTCATTGTACCAGGCTCATAAACAGGCCTGTGATTCTGATTTCAGGATTTTTTACAAATCTCCTTTCCTCAAAATGTTCTTGAGAAGAGAAGTACTACTGGTTGTTATATGGTTGTATTGTGCCCAACCTCTAGTTTTTGCTTGTGGGGCGAGAGTCTGTAACCTCCAACAACATCCAGGAGGTTCAGGACTTAAAGGAGACCCAGACCTGCTACCCATTTTACTTTGTCATCACACCCCTGTCATATACTCAGTCTAGCCAGATAAGGTTTATTTTATCATTATTGTACATTATATCGTCGAATCAATAATGATACCTAGCATTGTACACAATAATAATCAAACAAGTGGAGCGCGGTCGAGCCGTTTAGCGGCATCGATTTGTGTCTAGTCAGCCGCCAGAATGTGGTTCAATCCCAACCGCCACCATGGTGCTTGTGTCCTTGGAGCAAGACACTTACCATAATTGCTTCTCTTCACCAGGGTAAATAAGTACCTGTGAGGGCAGAGTTGGATGTTGTGTTTGATTAGCCCTGTATGCGCCTGAACAGTACTGAGCTGTATACCCCAGGGTGCTGAGATGGTTTCAGGAACACGGCGAGCCTGATGAGCAGGGTAATAATATAATGCCGCCTTGAGCACCAGTTTGGTGGATACGCGGTGCTATATGTTCATTATATTTGGTTGGCGTGATTCCAGATGACGCCGAAGTCTCCTCGCTTCCTCCCAACACGCATAAAATTATGTTGAGATCAGTTCTCACTGTACTGCTATTTAATTGTTTCACGACAGGAGAAAGATGAGTTTCGAGACGCAGTCCAGATGCACCTCAATGGCAAGGTCTTGAGAGTGACGAGTTTGATGTCCTTATTGAGGAGAGTAAAAATCATGAATCCAGCACAGATTATTAGGTGAGTTCCTCTCCCCAGCTTCAAAAACTAAATTAGAAATGCTATTCCTGTTTTAACTCCCCGCGACAGATGATATATGTTTAGCTTGAACCACTTCCTTCATTTAATTTACGCCGCATTGATTATTATTATTACACATTTCTGGTAATGAAACCGTCTCTCAAAAGCACACCACACCGTAGCTTCCAGCCTGAGGAAACCCAAATGGCGGAGCTTGCTATGTGAACCAGAAACATCTGGGGTACCTTCTCATTAGGCAGACGACATTTATAATATCGCGATTTATATGATATTCCAAAAAATATCGGCCAAATCGTTGTTTTGATATCGCACACGCAGGTTGATTTATATTAAAAAATATAGCCGATATCAATTTATATTGCCTTTCAGTTAAAATATCGCTGGAGGATAAATTGTCTCAAATCATGTCATCATTCGCACCTGAAGACAAAAACAAGCCCGAATCAGGCACGGCCCCACTCATACCACGACTTGCATGCGTGAGCCCGCACGCTGTGCTCCTGGTTGTGGCGTGGCCTTTAATTTACCACTTTTGGTACACTTTGAATAACCGTGTACATTGAGGTTAATTCATTCAGGTGATGTCGTATACCAGGATAAAAGCGTGGCTGATGACGTTAACGCGGCGCCGATCGATCACCGGTTGGCCGCTCATTCTCAGCTCAGTTAGCCAGGTATTTATAACGGCGAGGTTTTTTGGCGGACAGCACTGCGAGTTCTTTATGAAACGTTTGTCGTGACTGGGCCTGCTTTTTGAGCCATTGTTTGGAGTAATTGCTTATTATCTATGCAACTTCCTCAGGTGTCCAATGTCGCTAATGTTCGATATATATTTTCATGTATTTAAAAAAATCCGTGATATTAAGACTAAATATCATATATTGCTTTATATCATGCCGCTGATAACCACTATCAAAAATTCAATATCATCACCCCCAACCCCTACTCACACGAGCAAGTGTTCTGGGTTCGCTTACATGCATTAACCCTCCTATAGGTTTATCAATCATAGACACTAAATTTGCGGCGTCACCCAACCCATTGACTTTGTGCAGTGCACTCAAATAAATGCAAGGACATGCGGCTTTGGTAGAGGTCAACCAAAACCACCATGTATATGAGTCTGTTGTTAACTTGCGCAGCAGTTATACACAGCTCTGTGACTTCTGCATATAAGGAGGAGATTATTGCAGTGTGTTTGACTCTCACACTATCTCAGGCACCTAGAGAAAAATACACATGTGTGGTCAATTGGCAATGCAACCAAAAATACTCAAGTGACTGTCTGTGGGTGCGGTGCTTACTGGGCCAAATTTCAGCTCATACACTCTATAATTCAGTATTAATGACCACGTTTAACGCCCCATCGAAGGATGCAAGTCAATTCCTGGTTAAGGTCCATCGAGGACACAAGTGGATTCAACCCATTCTGACAACACTAGAATCAGTCCTATGCACCTGACTGCCCGGCCACAACACTCGACAAAAATGTCTCAAAGGAAGGAAACAACCTTGGCAATTACTTGGCTTAATGAATTTCAAATTATTATCGGGTAAGTTAAGCTGATATTCAGGTAAATCATCTTGAAAACATTCCGTATAAATGGCCTGCTTCAAAAATATATACATGTATATGCACATTAACAACAAACGCTGTATTCTTTTTGCTCCTCAGTGTTTTCTGTAAAATTGTGAATGCATTTGCACACTTTTCTCATGATTAAGACTTGCATTGTTGAAATTGTTGTTTTAACAAATTGAATATAACTCATAGTTGCCAGTTTTGGTCAACATTACCAATATTGTACCTTCTCTTTATAACATATTTGTCATCTGTCAAAGACAGTAAATAATTTGGGAGCATTGATGGGTAATTTATCTAACGGATGATCATGTACCTGCCTAAGTCTAGAATTCATATCCCATCTGTCGTTTAATCCACCCGAACATTCACAAAATTACAATATTTCAACTCGTAGTAGAAACTATGTGAATTATTTTTGTACATTTTTTTACTGGTAAACTGAATCCTTTTGTTATAGAATTGAAAAATTCTCCTGGTTCTGTACATCTCCACATTTGTTAGTTTAATGATCTTTGATTTTGATGTATTTCGTGTGTTCTATAATTGCCAGGAGAGAATCAAATAATAATAATAACAGAAGACTGTCTCATTGGTGACCAACACAAGTGTGACCGAAAGAACTTAACTTCACCAAATTGACCAACAATATTATTTGTGTTTATTTTAGCCTTCTCAGAGTGTTTTCCAAAGAAATTTCACCTGTGTTTAGCCAACAATACAGAAATGTAGATTTAAAGTTGAATCATTTTCAAGTTACAGTTATAAGGCTCATTTGAGACATTGAATGAAAATCCATTAGCTAATAGTACCTGTACCAGCAACCTGTACCATCAAAAGCTGGCCCACTCATTGAATCTCAGGTTGCATGTACACAATTTATTGTATCTAACAGGTTGAGGTCTGCATCAAGACTGCCCACGCCTCAACCTGTTAGATAATAAATTGTGTAATACATGCAACCTGGAGGATTCAACAGTGGCCAGCTTTGACACCTGAGTTCTTAAATTTACTGGTACTACGCCCATGGATTTTTTATTCAATGTCCAAAATAAACGCTTATAACTTCCCTAACCCAGAAAATGATTCAATGATTTAAATCTATATCACCATAATATTGGCCAAACATTAGGTGAAATTTTAAGAAAACACTGAGAAACCAAAACAAAACACAAATAATATATTGGTCAATTTATAGTTAAATTCTTTTCGTCACATTTGTGTTGGTCACCAATGAAGAGAGACAGTCTTCGTTATTATTATTATTTGATTTCTCTCCACAGCAATTATAAGAACACACAGAAATACATCAAAAATCAAAAGATCATTAAAACTAACAAATGTGGAGACAGGTAGACTAAGGAGGAATTTTTCAATTCCTATAACCAAAAGGTTCAGCTACCAGTAAAAATACAAAAAATAATTCAGACAGTTTCTACACCCAGAGTTAAAATATTATGATTTTGGCAAGATGTTCCGGGTGGATTGAAACGACAGATGGATATGTGAATTTAGACTTAGCAGTATACGGATCATCCTGCTGGGATAAATTACCCCACTTCATGCTCCCCAAATTAAGCACTGTCTTTGACAGATGATGTTATGTTATAAAGGAAAGGTACAATATTGGTATGACAAACTGCTTGAACTATGAGTTATGTTCAATTTATTTAAAACCTGTGGGGTTTAACTCACGCAGAGTCTTAATTTGCGAGAAAAGTGTGCAAAATGTATTCAATTTTTACAGAAATACTGGGAGCAAAAGTCTATAACGTTTGTTGTTACGCATATATGGCATTTTAAACGTTTATTTATATCGAATGTTTCAAGATGATTTGTACTGAACCAATATCAGCTTAGCTTACCGATAATTTGGAAAATTCATTAATATGGTAATTGCTAAGGTTGTTCCTTCCTTTGAGACATTTTTTGTCGAAAGTTGTGCCGGCAGTCTAGTGCATCGGACTCAAGTTCCTGGTGTTGTCAGAATGTGGGTTCAACTCACTTGTGTCCTCGAGCAAGACACTTAACCAGAATTGGTGTTTTGTCCTTCGATGGGACGTTGTCAGAGGTCACGTAAGTACTAGACTTATGAAATTAACCTCCCATGCCCAGGCTGTACTAGCCCAGTACACGCTGCACCCACAGACAGTCACTTGAGTATTTTTGGTTGCATACACCAACCACACATGTGTATTTTTTTCCTCTAAGAGTGCTGAGATAGTGGCAAAGTCAACACACTTGTATGTCCCATATAAGTTATATGCAGAGTCACACAGAGCTGTGTGTATGTACTCAAAGGTTAGCAGCAGACCTATAGCACACTTGAGTGATTTTGGTTTCTGACTCAACAGCCACATGTCCTTTTTGTATTTATTTGAGTGCACTGCATAAAGTCACAAGTTGGGAGGACATGCAATTTTAAGTGTCTATGATTGTTAAACCTATAGGAGGGTTAACGCATGTAAATCAAACTCAGAACACTTATCGGTAAGAGAATAGGGGTGATGATATTGAATTTTTTTTGATAGTCGGTTATCAACGTATGATATCGGCAATATATATGATATTCGCCTTTAATATGCTGGATTTTAAATACATGAAAATATATGTATCAACATTAGCTACATTGACACCTGAGGAAGCTGGCTAGATACAAAACAGTTGGTTCAAACAGTCAGCCCAAAACGAAAGCCCAGTGCGACAAATACTTCATAAAAAGAACTCACCGTGTTGTCCATAAAAACCCTATGGTTTATAAAACGCCTGCGCCCCAACCCAGAGCTGAGAATGAACGCCAGCCATTGATCGCATCACAAGACGCACAGTTAAGCGGTCATCAGCCACGCTTATCCTGGTATGCGACATCTGCTGAATGTGAACAACCTCACAATGGCCACCGCACGGGTTATTCCAGAAGAGTGTACCGGCGTGGTAAATTAAGGCCCACGCCCACAACCAGGAGCACAACGCACGAAAAAGACCACGATGCAAGTCGAGAACATGAGTGGGGCCGTGCTATGATTTCGAATTGTTTTTTTTTAGCTCTCACGGTAATTTAATGATGATAAGGAATTTTGAGACAATTTATCACTCCAGCGATATTTTAACTGAAAAGAGCAATAATTTGATATCGGTTATATTTTTTAATATCGCCAATATAACGAGCATGCGATATCTTCAAAACCATAAATCGACGAAATGGGATATTTTTAATGACATATCGTCACGACATTATCGATATCGCTCACCCCTAGTAGGTTTAATTTGTTTGGTTCATATAGCAAGCTCCCTTGTTTACAGGTTTCAGGCTTGAGCCACAGTGCTATGTGCTTTGAGGGAACCCTTGATCAACATTACCAGAAATGTATAATAATAATAAAATAAATACTGGCATCGTAAATGAAGGAAAGTGGACTCAACATAAAATACATATTTCATCTGTCATAGATATGAACAAGAATGGTAGCCATAAGTTTCAGTTTTGAAGTTGTGAGAGGGGAACTTCCACTGACAATCCTTATTGGTTTCATCGGGTTTTCTTACTCTCACTGCGATATCCAAATCCTCAATTCCTGGCTCAAGACCTTGCCATTGAGAGTGCATCTGGGACTCATGCCCCGAGAAACTCCATCTTTCTCCTGTCATGAAACACCAAACATTTATACAGGAGAGCAGCTGATCTCCACATAATTTTATCGCATTGGGAGGAGCTTGAGGAGACCAATGTCTGAATCACACTTATCAATAAATATAATGTGGGACTTATATAGCACACTTATCCACCAAACTGGTGCTCAAGGCGATTAGTATTATTACCCTGCTCATCAGGCTCATAAATCATTCCTGAAACCATCTCAGCTCCTGGGGAGTATACAGCCCAATTGCTGCCATTTCAAGACAGGGCTAACTCAAATACAACATCCACTCTTGGCCTCTCAGGCAAAATTTGGCATTTACCCCTGGGTGGAGAGTATAATTATGGTAAAGTGTCTGTTTTGCGAGTTGCCAGCACCATGGTCGCTGGTTGGGATTCGAACTCACATTCTGACGACTCGGCCATCAGAACACAACCGATGCATAAACCGCCTCACCATGGCACTCTACCTAGTTTTGATTATTAATATATGAATGTTAGGTATCATTATTGATTCATTTCAGTATAATGCTTCGCAATAATGGAGCAATAAACCTTATCCATGAACTGAGATATGAGTTAGGTGTGATATGACAAAAGTGAAATGGTAGCAGGTTCAACTTCCCTTGTCCTGAACCTCCTGGATGTTTAAATTGAGGATTTACAGACTCTGCACATCCCACAAGCAAAAACTAGGGAGGTTTAAAGCAATAAGTCACAAGCCACTTTTCTTCCTTGATATTACTTCTCTTTCAAGAACATTTTGAGGAAAAGGGTATATTCAAAAATCCTGAAATCAGGAGAAATCACAGGCCTGACATGAATACAATTTCCACGAAAACAACAAACCCCAAAGATGTTTTTTCTGCAGGATGTGAAACAGCGTGGCAAGTGAGGCAGAATGGCAGGTAGAGACTTTCTTTGTTAACCTCCTGCTGTGCGTAATTTTTGAAATGTAAATTCATTCAGGGGCTACCCAAGCTTGGTATTAGTTAATACAAAATTTATGGTTACCTCCTCTGGCGCACTGTCACACCACTGAGATTGTAGGTAAGGTGGTTCTATTGATACATTGCAGGCCATGGCTAATATGTTGAACATTTGGTGGCCTGGGTAGCACACAAGTTGATTTTGTGGAAGATTATTTGAAAGTGACAGCAGGCTTCAGCACATGTACTGAAGGTTGCTTAAGAGCAGAATTTTGTGGATCGGAGGCCTATAGGAGGGTTAATGGTAAATGAAAAAAACGTAAAAAGATAACATCTTCTTTAGTGATTTTAAATTCCCTGCTTGATGGGACATTTTGAGGAGCTAGTAGCAACCATTCCTACATGTTAATAATTATGCAAACAATGGAAAAGGATCAAATGTTTGTTAACACTATTAACCCTACTCTTCCCAAATCCTCCAAATCTAATTTCTGACAAAGTGAAGGATTTTGAAGGATTTGAAGGATTATATATATGCTACATGCTCTTTACAAAGGAAGATTTTGAGGATTGAGTGTTTAGGCATACTTGTCTTTCCATGGTACATGTACATGTTGTAGTGATTGCAAGGTCACGCTTGGGTCAGTGGACACTGCTTGGTTGCTCCATGCACGCAGGGAGGGTCCTGGCCATGCATGTATCACAGATTAGAACACGCAGCATACATGTCATATGCTTGCTTTACTACTGAAGGACGGAGATCCAGGCAAAAAGCAATGACCTAGGGAGCAGGGAAGATCTGAAGTTAAGGTAAGCAACGCCTAGGGAGTTAGAAAGGATTCAGGTTATGTGTAAGCAAATGGGCCTAGGGATTTAGGTTGCTTGGGAGCAGGTGTTAACAAGGCCCTGGGGAAAACTCTGACATAATCACGTGTATCATACACGATAAAGACATGTGTTTATAAATGTTGTTGGAGTGCCATTGTATAATGCGTATTTACATACAGCCTTCAATAAACCATTGTCAATTGGCCAACAGCTGGCCAAAAGGGCACTAGAAATTTCCATGCAGAAACTACTTCCAAATTCTCCAAAGTCTCCGCTAGGGTCATCACATGCACCGTGATCAACTTCTTGATCTGTTCTCAGCTGCAGTTTTGGACTGTATCATCAAGAGACCTACAGGACGCGGCCCTCAATCCCTCGACAAATTCATCAGTGACGGTCCAGAACTGAACGGGTGCTCGCCTCCCAAAAGATTCTTGGGCTGGGAAGAGCTCATGGGTTAAAGAACCCAGTAGAACTCGCCATCTTCATCCTTGGGCAAGTAGTAGGCTGTGGAATGACCAGGGAGAGGGGAGTGGAAAGTTAAGGCACAACCTTTCTCATGGTAAGCCATCTTGCATCCGGTTCCCTGTATGATTACAGTGCTAATCATCAATGCACACAAGTGCACCAGACTATTTTTCTGGCCCCATTTCATTATGTAGATTTGTAATAACCCTCCCACTACTACACAGGCCAAAATCAGTCAAAATGTTGATATCTTCTAAGTATACTAGTACTTACAAGTCAAACACTGTTACACCTTACATGGTAAGAAAACCAGGTAAATGAGCAATTTTAACTGGAAAAAGTTTTTCTGGTATTTTTCGGGGTGGTCGACAGTGAAGCCCAAAAAAATCCCCCTGTGAAATATTTTCACCCAAAACAGGCAGTTGACTGATTTTGACCTCAAAGCAACCCCCACAAGGGCAGCTAGAGTAGGATGGTTAATCAAGAGGGTTCCAAAAAATGTCCAATGGAAAGCTCATATGTTTTTGGGACAGGTTTATAAAAAACAGACGGGAAGTTTGAATTAAACAAAAACAAATTAAAGATCTGTCCTGATCTCTCAAGGGGAAAAACAAAAAGGGGAAACACGATAAAATGTTAAAAATTTATACTATGAGGGGTTTTTTGGGGGCATCAATGCCCCTTTGAAAAGGGTTAATTATTCATCCTTGCTGCCCGCAAGAACTTTTTTTTTTATTTCATTTTATTTATTTATTGATTTAACAGAAAAAAAAAAACACAAAATCATTAAATTAACAGAACAGAAAAAAAGGTGCACCCTGTAGGGTTACAAACAAAAAACAAAATTGTAGGATCTCCGATGCTACCCACTTAGGGAAATAAAAAAAATTGAATCACACAAAGAAATAAACAAATTTTTTGGACACTTTGAGATATAAAACAATATAAAAAAAAGTTAATAACACAGTTTGAGTTAGATCCTAGGCCAGTGACAAAAAGTTTTTTAATGAATTAATAAAAAGATAAACTATAAAAACTGTTTCAAATCTGCTGGTAGCACCCCCCATAATCTTGGAAATCAAAAAAGAGAATGATGAGACATTGCCAGTTTAGAGAAAATTAATAACTTTAGTGTGTCTAAAAAGGATTAGATAATAGGGAAAGTCAAAATTATATAAAATTTTAAAAACAAACACAACTGAAATGGAAAAATTGTTTTTTAAAAAGGGAAAACCAACTCACACCGTCGGGAAAACCGAAAATCAGAATTAATTGTTCCCCCCCAGGCCCAAAAAAGGGTGAAACGCCCTGTCAACAACCCCCCGGGTTAAAAAAAAGGTTTGGGACCCCCCCATTTTTCTAAATTTTTTTGTGCATGACTGAGAGTCCCGGGGGGTTTTCCCTGTTATTATCCCCAAGTCTATAATGTATGCAGATTGCTTTAAAATTGATGAATGGGTTGGGATGAGAAAAAACACAGGTTTTAATTTGTTTTATATTTGGATGCAAAACTTGGGGTATAAAATTTTTTTAAAAAAAAAAATTTTTTTTTTCCCAAAAAAATTTTTTAAAACCAAAAAATTTTCCCCAAAAAAAAAAAATTTTTTTTTTTAAAACAAAAAAAACCAAAAAAAAAAAAAACCCCCAAAAAAAAAAATAAAAATTTTTTTTTAAAAAAAAAAAATTTTTTTTAAAAAAAAAAAAATTTTTTTTTCCCCTTTCCCCCTTTTTTTTTAAAGGAAAAAAAGGGAAAAATTTTTTTCAAAAAAGGGGGACCAACCCCCCTTTTTTAAATTTTTAAAAAATAATTTTTTAAATTTTGGGTTTTAAAAATTTTAAAAAGGGGCCCCCGGAAAAAATTTTTTTTTTTTTTTAAAAAAATTTTTTTTTTTCCAAAAAAAAAAAACCAACCCCTTTGGTTTAAAAAAAACCCCCCTTTTTTTTTCCATTTTTAATTTTTTTAAAGGCCCCCCCGGGGGAAAAAACCCTTTTTTTTTAAAAAAAGGGGGGGAAAAAAAAAAAATTTTTTTTTCCTTTACCAAAAAAAAATTTTTTTTTTTTTTTTCCCCCCAAAAAATTTTTTTGGGTTTTCCCCCCTTTTTTAAATAAAAAAGGGGGTTTTTTTTTAAAAAAAAATTTTTTTTAAAAATTTTTTTAAAAATTTTTTAAAAATTAAACCAAAAAATTTTTTAAATTTTTTTTTTTTTTTCCCAAAAAAATTTTAAAAAAAAAAAAAAATTTTTTTAAACCGGGGGGGGTTTAAAAAGGCCCTTTTTTTAAAAAAAGGGAAAAAGGTTTTTTTTTTAAAAAAAAAAAAAGGAAAAAGGGGGTTTTTTTTTTTTTTTTTTTAAAAAAAAAACCCCCCCCCCCCTTTCCCTTTTTTCCAAAAAACCGGGAAAAAAAGGGGTTTTAAAACCCCCAAAAAAAACACCCCCCAAAAAAAAACCCCCCCCAAAAAAATTTTGGGGGGGCCCCTTTTTTTAAACCAGGGGGTTCCCCCAAAAAATTAAAAAAACCCCCCCAAAACCCCCAAATTTTTTTGGGGGGTTTAAAAAAATTTTTCCCTTTTTCCGGCAAAAACCCCCAACCCCCCCAAAAAACCCCCCTTTTTTGGGGGAAAAGGGGGGCCCCCCCGGGGGGTCTAATTTTTAACCCTTTTTAATTTTTTAAGGGGTTTTTTTTTTTTTTTTAAACTTGTTTTTTTAAAAAAACCCCCCAAAGGGTTTTTTTTTTGGGGGGTTTCCCCCCTTTTAAAAAACTTCCTTTTTTTTTTTTTTTTTTTTGGGGGGAAATTTTTTTCCCCCTTTTTTTTTTTTCCTTTTTTTTGGGGGAAACGGGGTTTTTTTTTTTTTTTTAAAAAAAAAAACCCCCCCAAATTCCCAAACCCCAAAAATTTTTTTCCTTTCCCTTTTGGGGGGGGCCCCCCGGGAAAAGGGGGGTTTTTTTTTTCCCCCCCCCCACCCTTTTTTTAAACCCCCCCAAGGGGGCCCCCAACCCCCCCCCTTTTTAAAAAAATTAAAACCCTTCCCCCCCGGGGCCCCCCGGGGAAAAGGAAAATTTTTAAAAAAACCAAAAAATTTTTTTAAAAAAAAATTTTTTTTTTTAAAAAAAAAAAAAGTGGGAAAAAAAAAAATGTAACCCAAAAAAAAAATTTTTTTTTTTGGAAATTTTTTTTTAAAAAATTTTTTTTTTTTCCCCCCCCCGGGTTTCCCCCCGGGGCTTTTTTAAAAATTTAATTTTTAAAAAAAAAAAAATTTTTTGGGTTTTAAAAATTTTTTTTTAAATTTTTGGGGAAAAAAATTTTTTTTTGGCCAAAAGTTTTTTTTCCCCAAAAAAAAAAAAAAAAATTTTCTTTGGGTTTCCCCCCGGGGGAAAAAAAATTTTTTTAAAAAATTTTTTATAAAATTTTTTTTAAAGAAAAAAAAATTTTTTTCCCAAAAAGGGTTTTTTTTTCAAAAAAAAAAAAAAACCCCCCAAAAAAAATTTTTTTTTCCCCCCCCCAAAAAAAAAAAATTTTTTTGGGAAAAAAAAAAATTTTAAAATTAAAAAAAAGGGGGGGGAAAAATTTTTTTTTTTTAAAAATTTTTTTAAAAAAAAAAAAAAAATTTTTTTTGGGGGGTTTTTTTTAAAAAAAAATTTGGAAAAAAAAATTTTTTTAAAAATTAAAAAAAAATTTAACCGGGGGGGGAAAATTTTGGGGGCCCCTTTTTTTTTTAATTTCCCCAAAAAAAGTTTTCCCGGGGCCCCTTTTAAAAAAAAAAGGGAAAAGCCCCAAAAAACCAAAAGAAAAAAAAAAAAATTTTTTTAAAAAAAAAGGGGTTTTTTTTTTTGGGGGAAAAAAAAACTTTTTCCCCCAAAAAAAAAAAAAATTTTTTGGTGATATTTTTAAAAAAAAAAAAATTTTTTTTTAAAAATTTAAAAAAAAACCTTTTAAAAAAAAAAATTTTTTTTTCCAAAAAAAATTTTTTTTTTAAAAAAAAAAAAAAAGGGGGTTTTTTCCCCCTAAAAAAATTGGGCCCAAAAAAAAAAAAATTTTTAAAAATTTAAAAAAAATTTTTTAATTTTTTTTTTAAAAAAAAAAAAAAAAATTTTAAAAAAAAAAATTTTTGGGGGGGCCCAAAAAATTTTTTTTTTTAAAAGGGGAAATAAAAAAAAAAAATTTAAAAAAAAAAAAATTCCCTTTTTTTTTTTTAAACCAAAAAAAAAAGGAATTTTTTAACCCCCTTTTTTAAAAAAAAAAAAATTTTTTTTCCCCAAATTCAGGGAAAAAAAATGTAAAATTTAAATTTAAAAAAATTAAAACAAAAAAAAAAGGGGGGGTTTTTTTAAAAAAATTTTAATTTCCCCCCCCGGTTCCTTTTTTTTAAAAAAAATTTTTTTCCCCCCCTTAAAAAAAAAAAGGGGGAAACCCCTTTTTTTCCCTTTTTTTTAAAAAAAAAAAATTTTTTTAAAAGGGGTTTTTGGGGGAAAAAAAAAAATTTTTTTTTTCCCTTTCCCAAAAAATTTTTTTTTGGAAAAACCCAATTTTTTCCTTCCCCCCCAAATTTTTTTGGGGGAAAAATTTAAAAAGGGGGCCCCCAAAACCCCAAAAGGGGGGGAAAAAAAAAATTTTTTTTTTTAAAAAAAACCAAAAATTTTTTAAATTTCCCAAAAGGGGGTTTTTTTTTTTTTAAAAAAAACCCTTTTTTTTTAAAATTTTTTTTAAAAAAACCCCCAAAAAAAAAAAAAAAAAATTTTTAAAAAAGGCCAAAAAACCCCTTTTTTTTTTTTTTCCCCCAATTTAATTTTAAAAGGGGCCCCCCTTTTTTTCCCCCCCCAAAAAAAAAAAAAATTTTTTTAAAATTTTGGTTTTAAAAAAAAAATTTAAAAAGGGCCAAAAAAAATTTTTTTAAAATTTTTAAAAGGGGGGTTTTGTTTTTAATTTTAATTTATTTTTTTTTTAAATTTTTTTTTTTTAAAAAAATTTTTTTTTTTTTTTATTTTTTTTTTTTAAAACCCAAAAAATTTTTTTTTCCCCCCCTTTTTTTTTTTTGGGGGTTTTTTTTTCAAAAATTTGTTTTTTTGCCCCAAATTTTTTTTTTAAAAATTAATTTTTTTGTTTTTTTTTGGCCTTTTTTTTTAAATTTTAAAAAACCCCAAACTTTTTTTTTTTTTTTTCCTTTTTTTTAAAATTTTAAAAAAAATTTTTTTTGGGGGGGGGAAATTTAAAACCCCCAAAAAAAAAAAGGGGGGGGGAAAAAAAAAATTTGGGGAAAAAATTGGGCAAAAATTTTTTAAACCCCGCCAAAAAAAAAATTTTAAAACCCGTTTTTAACAAAAATTGGGGGGGTTGGGAACCCCCCCCAAAAAAGGGGGGTTTTCCGGGGGGGGGGGGGGGGGCCCCCCCTTTTAAAAATCCCCAAATTTTAAAAAAATTGGGTTTTTGGGGGGAAAAAAATTTTTTTTTTTTTGGTTTCCCAAATTTTAAAAACCAAGGGTTTTTTAAAAAAACCCTTTAAAAAAAAAAGGGGGGGGGGTTTTTTTAAACCAAACTTTTTTTTTTTTTTTAAAAAGGTTTGGGGTTTTTAAAAAAAAAAAAAAAAGGGTTTTTTTAAAAAAATTTAAAAAATTTTTTGGGGGGTTTTTTTAACCCCAAAATTTTTTTTGGGAAAAACAAACCAAAAAAAAATTTTTTTTTATAAAAAAATTTTTTTTGGGGGGGAAAAAATTAAAAGGTTTATTTTTGGCCCTTTAAAAAAATTTTTTAAAAAAAATTTTAAATTTTTTTTTTTTTAAAAAAAATTTTTTTAATCAAAAAAATTTTTTTTTTTTTTTTTGGGGGAAATTTAAAAAAAAAAAGGGGGGGTTTTTTTAAAAGGGGTTTTTTTTTTTGGGTTTTGTTTTTGGGGTTTAAAAAAAAATTTTTTTTTAAAAATTTTTTTTTTTTTTTTTTTTTAAAAAAAAAATTTTTTTTAAAAAATTTGTTTTTTTTTTTTTTTTAAATTTTTAGGAAAGGAAAAAAATTTAAAATTTTTTTTTTTCCAGGAAAGAAAAAAATTTTTTTTTAAAAACCCCCAAAAAATTTTCCTTTTTTAAAAAAAATTTTTTAAAAAAAACCCCCCCCCAAAAAAAAAATTTTTTTAATTTTTTTTTTTTGGAAAAAGGGCATTTCCCCGGGGAAAAAAAACCCCAATTAAAAAAAAATTTTTT
Organism: Zoroaster sp. YZ-2022; assembly: GCA_029582265.1. Lineage (NCBI taxonomy): Eukaryota > Metazoa > Echinodermata > Asteroidea > Forcipulatida > Zoroasteridae > Zoroaster > Zoroaster sp. YZ-2022. Next base: position 806,524 of record CM055824.1, read on the forward strand.
TTTTTTTCCCCCCCCCCCAAAAAAAATTTTTTTTTTGGGAATTTTTTCCCCCTTTTTTTTTTAAAAAAAAACCAAAGAAAGGGAAAAAAAAAAATTTTTTTTAATTTTTTAAAAAATTTTTAAAAAGGCCAAAAAAATTTTTTCCCCCAAAACATTGCCCCCCCCTTTTTTAAAAAAAAAAATTTTTTTTTTCCCCCCTAAAAAAATTTTTTTTAAACTTTTTTTGGGTTTTGGGAACCAAAAAACCGGGGGGCCCATTCCCAAAAGGCCCCCCCAAACCCCCCGGGCCGGTTGGGGGGGGGGTTTTCCCCGGGGGGGGAAAAAAAAAAATTTTAAAAAAAATTTTTTTTTGAAAAAATTTCCTTTAATTTTTTACCCATTTTTTCCCCCCTTTCCATTAAGGCCCCCAACCAAAAACCCCAAAAAAAAACCCCTTTTAAAAATTTTTTTCCCCCAAAAATTTGGGAACCCAAAAAAAAATTTTTTTTTTTTAAAAATTTTTTAAAAAAATTTTCTTAAACCCCCAAAAAAAAAAAGTTTTTTTTAACCCCCCCTTTTTTTTTTTTTTGGGGGTTTTTTTTTTTGGGGGGGTTTTTTAAAAAAAAAATTTTTTTACCTTTTTTTTTCAAAAAAAAAAACCCCAAAAAAAAACAGAAAAAAAGGGGAGCCCCCGGGGAAAAAATTTCAAAACCCCTTTTTTTCCCCTTTTTAAAAAAAAGGGGGGTTTTTAAAAAAATTTTTTTTTGGGGGGCCCCCGGGAAAAGGGAAAAAAATTTCCCAAAAAAAAACCCTTTTTTTTTAACCCTTTTTTTAAAAAAATTTAAAAGTTAAAAAAAAAATTTTTTTTTTGGGCCGGAAATTTAAAAAATTTTTAAAAAAAAAATTTTTTAAAAAAAAAATTTTTTAAAAAAAAAAGGGTTTTCCCAAAAAAAATTTGGGGGGGGTTTTGGTTTTTTTTTTTTTTTGGGGGGGTTTTTTTTTTTTCCCCCCCCTTTTTTGGGGAAAAAAATTTAAAAAAAGTTTTTTTTCCCCCAAAAAAAAATTTTTTCCCAAAAAAAAAACCCGGGGGGGGGGGGGGGGAAAAAAAACCCCGGCCCCCCTTTTTTAAAAAATTTTTTGGGGAAAGGTTTTAAAACTTTTTGGGGCCCCTTTTAAAAAAAAAAAAAAAAAAAAAAAAAAAAATTTTTTTTTTGGCCCCCAAAAAATTTAATTAAAAAAATTTAAAAAAACCAAAAAAAAAAAAAATTTTTTTAAATCCCCCGGGTTTAAAAAAAAAAAAGGGGTTTTTGGTTTAAAAAAAATTTTTTCCCCCAAAAAAAAAAAAATTTAAAAAAAATTTTTTTTTTTAAAAAAAAATTTTGGGAAATAAATTTTTTTAAAAAAAATTTTAAAAAAAAAAATTTAAAAAAATTTTTTTTTTTAAAAAAAAAAAAAAAAAAAAAAAATTTTAAAAAAAAAAAGGGGGGAAAAAAATGGGTTTTTAAAAAAATAAAAAAGAAAAAAAATATTTTAAAAAAAAATTTTAAAAAAAAATTTTTGGGTTTAGGGGGAAAAAAAAAAAGGGGTTTTTAAAAAAAATTTTTTTTTTTCCCCTTTTTTTCCCCCAGAAAAAAAAAACAAAAAAAAAAAACCCCCAAAAAAAAAAATTTTTTGGAAAACCCCTTTTTTTTAAAAAAAAACCCCTTTTTTTTTGGGCCCAAAGGGAAAAGGCCCGGAAAATTTTGAAAAATTTGGGGGGAAAAAAAGGGGGGGTTTGGGGCCTTTTTTTGGGGGGGGGCCAAAAAAGGAAAAAACCCAAAAAAATTTTTTTTTCCCAAAAAAAAATTTTCCCCCCCCACACTTTTTTTTTTTTTTTTAAAATTTTTTTTTTTTTTTCCCCCCAGGGCCCTTTTTTCCCTAAAAAAATTTTTCCCTTTAAAAAAATTTTACCCAAAAAAAAAACCCCCCCCCAAAAAAAAAAAAATTTTTTTTCCGAAAGGAAAAAAACCCCCCCCTTTTTTTTCCCAAAAAAAATTTTTTGGGTTTTTCCTTTTTTCCCCCCCCAAAAAAAAAAAATTTTTAAAAAAAATTTCCCAAATTTTTTTAAAAAACCCCTTTGGGGGCCCCCGGGTTTTTAAAATTTAAAAAAAATTTTTTTTGGGGGGGCCCCCTTTTTGGGGGGGAAAAAATTTTTTTTGGAAAAAAAATTTTTTTAAAAAAAAACCCCAAAAAAAAAAAACCCCAAAAGGGGGCCCCCCCAAAAATTTTAAAAAACCCCGGGAATTTTTTCCCAAAAAGTTTTTTTTTAAAAAATTTTTTTTTTTTTTTCCCCAAATTTTTTTAAAAAATTTGGTTTTTTAAAAAAAACCCCCAAATTTTTTTTTTTTTAAAGGGGGGGAAAAAAAGAAAAAGGAAAACCTTAAAAAAAATTTTTTAACCAAAAAAAAAAAAGGGGGGGCCCCCCCTGTTTTTTTAAAAACCTTAAAAAAAAAAAATTTTTTTTTTTTGTTTTTTGGGGGAAAAAACCCCCAAAATTTCCCCCTTTTTTTGGGGAAAAAAATTTTTTTGGTTTTTAGGGTTTTAAGGAAAAAAAACTTTTTTTTTTTTTTTTAAAAAAATTTTTTTTTTTAAAAGGGGCCCCGGGGGTTTTTTTTTTTAAATTTTTTTTGGGTTTCCGGGGGAAATTTTTAAAAAAAGGGGGTTTTTTTGGGAAAAAATTTTTTTAAAAAAAAAAAACCCCCCCCCGGGGCCAAAAAAAAAATTTTTGGGGGGGTTTTTTTAAAAGGGGGGTTTTTGTCAAATTGGGGGGGAAAAAAAAAAACTTTTTTGGGTTTGGGTTTTTTTTTTTTTTTGGGGGGGGTTTTTTAAAGGGAAAAAATTTTTTGGGGGGGGGGGGGTTTTTTTTGGGGGGAATTTTTTTTTTTTAAAAAAAAAAAAAAAAAAATTTTAAAAATAAATTTTTTTTTTTGTTTGGGGGGGGGAAAAAAAAAAAATTTTAAAAAGAAAAAAAATTTTTTAAAAAAAATTAAAAAAGGAAATTTAAAAAAGGGGGAACCGGTTTTTTAAAACCCCAAAAAAAAAAATTTTTTTTTTAAAAAAAAAATTTTCTTTCCCCCCCCCCCCAAAAAAAAAAATTTTTTGGGGGGGTTTTAAAAAAAAATTTTTTTTTTAAATTTTGGGGGGGCCAAAAATTCCCCCCGGTAAATTTTCAAATTAAAGGGGGCCCCCAAAAAAAAAGGGGGGAAAGGGGTTTCCCCAAGAAAAAAAAAAGGGGGTTTTTAAAAAATTTAAAAAAAAAAACCCCCTTTTTGGTGCTTAAAAAAAAATTCTTTTTTTTTTTTAAAAAATTTTTTTTTTTAAAAACCAAAATTTCTTGGGGAAAAAAAATTTTTTTGGGGTTTAAAAAAAATTAACCCTTTTTTGGGGAAATTTTTCCCCCCCCCAAAAATTTTTAAATTTCCAAAAAAATTTTTTTTTTCCTGAAATGAAAAAAGGGGGGTTTTTTTGATTTGTTTTTTAATTTTGGGAAAAAAAACAAAAAAAAATTTTTTGAAAAAAAAATTTTTAAAAAAATTTTTTAAACCCGAAAAATTTTTAAAAAAAAAAAACCCCCCCCCCCAAAAAAATTAAAAAATTCCCAAAAAAAAAAATTTTTTTTTTTTTCCCCCCAAAAAATTTTTTTGGAAAAACCTTTTTTTGGGGGGGGTTTTTTTTTAAAAAAAAAATTTTTAAAATATTTTTTTTTTTTTTTTTTAAAAAAAAAATTTTAAAAAAACCAAAAAAAAAAAAAAAAAAAAATTTTTTTTTAAAAAAAAAAGGGGCCCCTTTTTTAAAAAACCCAAAAAAAAAAATTTTAAAAAAAATTAAAAAAGGGGAAAAAAAAAGGGGGTTTTTTAAAAAAAAAAAGGGGGTTTAAAAAACCTTTTTAAAAAAAAAAAAAAAATTTTTTTTTAAAAATTTTTAAAATTTTTTTTTTAAAAAAAAAAAAAAAAATTTTTAATTTGTTTTTTTTTTAAATAAAAAAAAAAAAAGGAAAAAAAAATTTTTTAAATTTTTCCAAAAATTTAAAATTTGGGGAAACCAAAGGGGATTTTTTTTGGGAAAAAAATTTTTTAAAAACCCCCCTTTTTGGGTTTCCCCCCCCCCGGGGGGGCCAAAAAATTTGCCCGGGGTTTTTTGGGGGGGGAAAAAAAAAAGGGGGGTTTTTTAAAGGGCAAAGGTAAATTTTTTTTGGGGGAAAAATTTAAAAAATTTGCCCGGGGGGGTTTTCCCTTTTGGGGTTTTTTTTTTTTTTTTTTCCCCCCCCGGAGGGGTTTTTTTTGGGAAAAAAATTTTTTTTGGGGGCCAAAAAAAAAAAAATTTTTTTGGGGGGGGAAAAAAATTTTTTTTTAAATTTTTTTTGGACCAAACAAAATTTTTTAAAAAATTTTTAAAAAAAACCCAAAATTTTTTTAAAAAACAAAAAAATTAAAAAAAAAATTTTTAAAAAAAATTTAAAAAACCAAAAAAATTTTTAAATTTTTTTGGTTTTTTTTTTTTGTTTTTGGGGGTTTTTTTGGGGGGAAAAAAAATTTCGAAAACCCCCTTTTTTTAAAAAAAAAAAAAAAACCCCCCTTTTTTAAAAAAATTTAATTTCCTTTTTTTTAAAATAAAAAACCCAATTTAAAAAATTTTTTTTTTTAAAAATTTTTTTTAAAAAAAACCCCAAAAAATTTTTTTAAAAAAAGGGGGGGGAAAAAAACCTTTTTAAAAAAAGGGAAAATTTTAAAACCACAAAAAAATAAAAAAAAAAGGGGAAGGGCAAAAGGGGGGCGGGAAAATTTTTTAAAAAAAAAAGGGAAAAAAAAAAATTTAAAAAATTTTTTTTGGGGGGGGGGGTTTTTTTTGGGGAAAAAAAAAATTTTTTTTTTGGGAAAAAAATTTTTAAAAAAAAAAGCCCCCTTTTTTCAAAAAAGGTTTTTTAAAAAAAAAAATTTTATTAAAAAAAAATTTTTAAAAAATTTTTTTTTTTTTTTAAATTTTTTTTGGGGAAAAATTTTTCCGGGGAAAAAAACCCCCAAAAAAAACCCAAAAAAAAGTTTTAAAAAAATTTTTTAAATTTTAAAAAAAAAAAAATTTTTTTTTTTTCCCAAAAAAAAAAAAAATTTTATAAAAAAAAAATTTTTAAAAGGGCCCCCCCTTTTAAAAAAAACCCCTTTTCCCAAAAATTTCCTTTTTTTTGGGGGCCCGGGGTTTGGGGGGGGCCCCCCAAAAAAAAAAAACCCCTTTTTTTTTTAAAAACCAAAAAAATTTTTTGGGGGGGAAAAAAAAAAAACCCCTTTTAAAAAAATTTTAATTTTAATTTTTTTTAAAAAAAAAAAAAAATAAAAAAAAAAAAAAATTTTTTTAAAATAAAAACAAAAATTTTTTAAAAAAAAAAAACCAAAAAAAAAAAAAAAGTTTTTTTTAAAATTTAAAAAAAAAAAAACCCCCCCCTTTTTTTCCCCTCATTTTTGGGGGGTTTTTTTTTTTTTTTTTTTTTTGGGGTTTTTTTTGGAAAAAAGGGTTAAAAAACCCGGAAAAAAAAAAGGGGGAAAAAAACCCCAAAATAAAAATTTTTTTTCCCCCCCCTTTTTTATTTAAATTTTTTTTTTAAATTTTTTTTTTTTTTTTTAAAAAAATTTTTTTTTCCCCCCCAAAAAAAAAAAAAAAAATTTTTTTTTTTAAAATTTTAAAACCCCCCCTTTTAAAAATTTCCCCCAAAAAACCTTTAAAAAAAAAAAATTAAATTTTTTTTTTTTCCCCCTTTTTTTTCCCTTTTAAAAAATTTTTTGGTTTTTTTCCCCCCCTTTTAAAACCCCCTTTTTTAAAAATTTTTTTAAAAAAAAAAACCCCCAATTTTTTCCCCTTTTTTAAAAAAAAAGGGGGTTTTTGGGGGGAAAAATTTTAAATAAAAAGGGGGGGCCCCTTCCCCCCCCGGGGGGAAAAAAAAATTTTCCTTTTTTCCAAAGGCCCCAAAAAATTTTTTTTTTAAAAAAAAAAAAAAAAAATTTTTTAAAAAAATTTAAAAAAAAAAAAGGGGGATTACCCCCCAACCGGCGAAAAAAGGGTTAATTTTTTTTTTTTAAAATCCCCCTTGGGCCCCCCGGGGGCCCTTTAATTTTTCCCTTTAAAATTTTTCCCCCCCCCCTTTTTTTAAAAAACCCCCCAAAAAAGGGGGAAAAACCCCAAAAAAATTAAAAAAAACCCAAAGGGGCCGAGGAATTAAAAAAAAGGGGGGAACCCCCCCCCCCTTTTTTCCCTTTTTTGGTTTTTTAAAATTTTTCCCCCAAATTTTAAAAAAAAATTTTTTTTTTTAAAAAAAAAAAAATTGAAATTTTAAAAAAACCCAAAAAGGGAATTTTTATTTTTCCCCAAAGGGAAAAATAAAAGGGAAAAAATTTTAAAAAATTTTTTTTTTTTTTTTTTAAAAACCCCCCAAATGGTAAAATTAAAATTTAAAATTTGGGGGCCCCCCCCCCCAAAAACCCCCTTTTTTCCCAAATTTTTAAAATTTTAAAAAATATTTTTTTAAAAAAAAATTTTTAAAAAAAAAATTAAAAAAAAAGGTTTTTTTTTTTTTTTTTTTAAAAACCCCCCAAAAAAAAGGTTTTTTTATATAAAAAAAATTTTAAAAAAAATTTTTTTAAAAATTAAAAACCAACAGGGGGGAAAAAGGGGGGGTTTTTTTTTTTTTGGGGAAGGGTTTTCCCCCCCCCCCAAAAAAAAAAAAAAATTTAAAAAATTTTTAAAAAAATTTTAAATTTTAAAAAAATTTTAAAAAAAAATTTTTTTTTAAAAACCCAAAAGGTTTTTTTTTTTTAAATTTAAAATTTTTTTTAAACCCCCCTTTTTTGGGAAAAAAAAAAAACCCCGACAAAAAAAGGGGGGGGGGGAAAAAAAGGGGGGCCCCCCTTAACCCCCCCCCCCAAAAAAGTTATCCGGGGGGTTTTTTAAAAAAATTATAAATCATTTTGTTTACAAACACCCCCAAATTTTGGGGCAATGGTTTTAATTAAAGAATATAGTGCGTTTTCAAAAAGGTCATTTAAAAAGGGAAAAACTCAAGACATATTTTTGGTTGTCATGGCTTACCCATAGGGGAGTATGCCAGGAACTTCCCCCTGACGGTCCCCAATCGTCACGAGAAATTTCCCGTAATTTTATTTTTTTCATGAAAGCTTTTTTTATTGCCCACTAGCAAAAAAAGGGGAAAAAACATCAGAAACCAGTTTATAATGACTTTTTTTGTTTTGATGTTCTTAAAAAAAAAAAAAAAAAAAAAAAATAAAGGGAAAAAAAGAAAAAACCGGGTTTTCCCCCGCTTAATTTTTCCCCCTAAAAATTTTAAAAATTCCCAAACCTTTCCCCCACATTTGGGCGCGGAAAATCACTGCATCAAGGTTTAAATTTATACCCGAACCGCAAATTTAAAAAGTTTATATTTACTTGGTTTATAGCGCCGCCAAAGACGAGGGGGGTTCTGTTGGCGGCCGTTTTGAGGCAAAAAATTTTCCCCCTATTTTAAAAAGATGAGTTTTTTAGGGAAAAAGCCTAAGCCATCTGTTACATCAAGCTTGTAACTGTATCTAAAAGACTGGCAGACCTGACTTTGGGAAATTTTCATGGTATATTTTTGTTTTTCAAATCCCGCCCAGTCATGTATATATGTACGGGGTATAAAACCCAAAAGTATTATACTTTCAAAAAGGGGTTTCAGCAAGGTGTAGCAGGGCGGCCAGCCTTCCCATATTTTTTTTGTGTGTGGGGGGGTCATTTTTTTTTTTTCCCCATTTTGGTTTAGGGGGATTTAAGTTTTTTGATAAGTTTACTTTTTTAAGTAATTGGGGGTATCCCTTTTTGCACATCATTTTAGGCCCTACTTTAAAATTACGTTGCAAAAACAAAAGTTTTAAGAGGGATGAATTATTATCCAAAAATTAAAAACTTTGGGTTCTACCCCTTCAGGAAATCACATCACTTTTAATTTGGCCAATTTTGAAACCTTTAAAAATTTTCCCTGGACACTTAGCCCTCCGTAAAAAAAATGTCGTTGCCAATGATTCCCGTGTAAATTTTAGATTGTGAATGAAATATTTCCGACGGTATAAATTTAAAAATTTTAAGGAGGCCGACAAAATTTTTATCCAAATTAAAGTTTTTTTTCCCTTTATAAAATCACATCACTTTTGAATTTGCCCAACCCTTTAAAACCTCAAAGGATCCATAAAATTATCCCTCAGTAAAATATGTCAAAATTTCCGGGATTCTAGTTTGCCCAAAAGGTAAAAATTAAACTACAAATATGAATGAAATAATTTTAGGGCGGTGAAATTTTGGGGTTTAAAAAATTAATATAATGAAAATTTAAATTTTTTGGGCGGAAATTAAACGTTTTCGGGAGGCCAACATAATTTGAGAAATTTTAATTCCAAATGGGCATCAATATAAATTTGGGAAAATTAAACACAAAAAATGAATGAAAATTTAAACGACGGGATAACTTTAAAAATTTTTCAGGGAGGGAAAAATTTATATCCAAATTAAAGCTTTTGGTTCCCTTTCAGGAAAAACACTTTAAAATTTCCCCCTTTCATACCAAAAGGCCCCCATGGACACCCCAGGGCCCGAAAAAAACCGTCAAGGGGCTAAGGGCCCCCGGGAGACACACAGGAAAGATTAAAAAACAATGCTTTAAATTTTTTTATAGAAACAAATTAAAAAAGGGCTTTCCTTTGGGTTTTGATGAAACAAAAAAAATAACAAGGGGGTCTTTTGTATTTTTTCTCTCTTCAACATTAAAAGGGGGGTATCCTTTTTGCTATCCCCGAAGTAAAAAAACAAAAAGGGGTTTAGCCTTGTAATTTTATTTTAAAAACCCACGTCGTTTAAAATTTTAAAAATTTAATTTAGTGTTTTCCCATGATTAAAATTTTTTTAAAATTTAAATTTCTTAAAACAAAGGAGTAAGCCTTTATTTTTTTCCCAAAAATAGTAAGTTCCCACCATCAACACGGGAATAAGCCAAACCCTCTCACTAAGCAGCAGTGGAAAAATAATTTTAGAAATCCCCCCGTCTCCCCCAAACTATTCAGTGGCCCAAAAATAAAGGGAAGACATGTTTTTTCCCTTAACAAAATATCAAAGGCACAAAAGAGTAGGCCTAAGCTTTAAAAAAATTTCATCAAAAAACCCAAAGGGAGCCGGAAGGGTTTTTATAATTTTTGGGGGAAAATAAAACAGCTTGATGTTAATAAGGGAAAAACGTAAAGTGAATTTTGGTTTGTGAGTGAATAATTTTAAAAAAAAAATAATAGTAATAGTAATTAAAAAATTTTTTTTTTTAAAAAAATTTGCAGAAAGTTAGTCAGGGGGTAAACCCGGCATTGGGGAGCGTTGAATCTTCTAGGCGAACCCAGCGTGATAACCACCTTTGCACCTTTTGGGGGAAAGGAAAACCCCGGTCCCCCCTTTACTTTCCCCCCCCCTAACCAACTATTTTTAAAAGGGAAAACATGGGGCCCTTAAAAACCCTTGCGCTTTTTGGGCCAAACTCCCTGTCCCTGAATTAGGTCTTTTAGGGTTTGGGAAACCAAGGGTCCCGCTCTTGGGAAATCCGATTGACACTTCCAGGGGCCCCAACGTGCCGCCATCTGGATCATGTTGGTATTAGATAGGGTTTAAAATTTTAACCCCCCCTTTAAAAAAAGGGGGTTTTAATTGTGTTTACACAATAAAAAAAAAACACAAACGGGATTCGAACCGGGGTCGCCTGCACGGATGTCAAGCGTCTAATCCCTTAACCACTTCACTTAACTATTTGATATGAAAGGAGATTTCATCATTAGATGTAAAGGGAAAAAAAAGGGAATGTCATGGATTTAGGGGGTTTTTAACCCCTTTTCAATTCGTTAAAAGGAAAATTCGTTTTAAAACAAGGGGAAAAATAGTTTTTGTTGTCAGTTTGGGGGTTTCCCCGCGCCCCATGTGTATAGTGAACTATTTAAAAAAGGAACAAAAACCTGGGCAGAACAAAAGAGGGCCAAAAAAAGGGGCCCCCGGTCAATACCATTAGTCCAAACCGTGATCCAAAAGGGGTAAAAATAAATTTTATCCCGGTAGGGTAAGGGAAAAAAATAACCTGGGTTCCACCGCCGTAGCGAGGGGGTTTTTAAGGGTTTGCCGGAACCTTTTTGTGTTTCTGCCCCTGGTTGTTTATTAGAAGCTTGGGGTTTGGGTGGCAGTTGAGAAAACAAAAATATAAAACAAGGTTATCTTTGATTTTGATGAAAACAACAGGTTTTAAAAAACAAGGGACCCTTGTGATTTTTTAGTTCAGTTCGGGCGACCGGGCTTAAGACTACTGCCCCCGGGCCCCAAAATGTGCCCAAAAGAAGGTCTCTGTGGGAAACGGCTGTGTTTGGAAAAGGGCTGTACATAAATACATGTACTATAGTGTTTGTAAAAATTTTTTCACTTAAACCCCCGGTTTCGATAAGGAGGCCCGATTAGGGTTATGTCTGGGGAAAAAATTTACAAGTTCAAGATCTTTTTAAAATGAACAAAAATAGAAAAAACTTTTGTGGGTTTATGAGATATGATTTTTTTAAATATTAAAAAGGGGTTTTGACCGAAATAGAGGTCAGATGGGGGGGCCTCTGTAAAAAGAAATGTCACATAATTAGATCTTTAAGATGATGCAAGTTTGGGAAAAATATTTGGGGTTTATTTAGATATGATTTTTTAAAAATTAAACTTGATTTGATGATTTCCCCTGACGTCCCAAAATGTATTAATTTTTCGGTGCTGTGAACTTTTAAAATATTGGGTTTTTTGTTAGAAAGTCTCATTGAGAATAAGGGAGAAGAAAAAAGATAATAATAAAAAACGAATAAAAACAAGAGGTGTTCGCGCCAGTCGTACATATTTAGTTATATGTCGGGGCCCAAAAATTTTTACTTATAAAGAATTGCTTAAAAACACTGCACAAACCAAACCAAGGGTGTTGACCCGATCCCACTGGAAAATCACTGATGTGCTCAAGAATATGCACATTCATTATTAAAAACTAAAAGGCCAAAAAATCAACAAATTAGCTTAAAGGGAAAAAAAAGAATGTTTAAAAGGATACCAACCCGGGATAATAAGTTTTGTTTAATTTCCCCATTTATGCCTTTTAAAGGGCAGTATTTCACGATCAACAGGGCATGGAATCAATGGATAGTTTTAGATTAACCAGTGAACAAAACAAATAAATTTAAAAGATATATTTACAAACGGGCCCCATTATTTGCCAAGGGCAAATCATCGCAATCAACAGGATGGAATTGGAGTGTTTGTTTGAGATGAAAAATCGGTGATTTGGAAAAAAAACCCCACGTTAAATTTTACCCTTGTTTTTATCAATGAGCTAATAATTTTAAATCACTGTGTTCCTAGTACACGATTCCATGCCCTGATAAAGTTTGCTCTAAACCCGACAAGACTGTCCCCTTTTAAAGGGAAAGGAAGAGGCCACAATGAAAAAAAGTAGTAATATCAGCCAAAGGATTTTCCAAAACCAAAAGAGAAAAAAGCACTAATAATGATATGACCCTTTTAATTCCCAAACTTTTCCCCAAAAATTTAAAAATTTTGGGTTTTTGGGGTTTGGGAAAAAAAATTTTTTAAATTATTAAATTAAATTGGTTTTATTCCCTTTTCCCGGTTTTTAAAGGGGTTTGGACCCTTTTTAAAATTTTCAATTAAATTTTTTAACCCCTTTTTGATTTTTTACCAAGGGGGTTTGTTTCCCCCAAAAGGTTTTCAATTGGGGAATTTTTATTGTTTTGTATTTTTAAAGGGTTTTTAGTTTTTTAAACAAAAATGGGAATTTGAATTCCCCTTCTATTTTAAAGGGGTTTGGACCCTTTTTGGGTTTTTTCCACAAAATTTGAATTTCCTTTTTCCTAGTTTGTTAAAAAAAATTTCTGGTTTGGGTTTTTTAAATTAAAAGTTTTCATTTGGGACAATTAATTTTTTATTCCCAAATTTTAAAAAATAAATTTTTTTCCCTTTTTTAAAACAATTAATTTTGAATTTTGGAAAATTTTTAATTTAAAATCTGCGCCTTTGTTTGTAAATAAGGGACCGTTTTTTAAATTTGGGGATTTGTGGGGAAAAATTCCCTTTTCCCAAAAGGGGAAAAACCCTTTTTAGGTTGGGGTTTATTCCTTTTTAAAATTTTCAAGGGAATTTTATAAGTTTTAATTTCCCCAAAATTGGAAGTTTGTTTTTTTTTTGAAAAAAATTCCGTTTTTGGGTTTTAATTTTTATACCCGGTTTTCCAATTTGGAATTTAGCCTTTTTTAAATTAGGCCCAATTTTGGGAAATTTGAAACCCGCCCTTTTTCAGTTTTACGGGGAAAAACCCCTTTCTAGGTCGGGGAAATAACCCCTTTTGGGGTTTCAAGGGAAGGCCTTTAAATTACCCAAAAAATTTGGGTTTTTTCCTTTTTTGGAAAACAAATTAATTTGGATTTTTTGGTATTTCAAATTTAAACCGGGTTTTTATTTTTACAAGTTGGGCCCCAAAATTACCAAGGGTTTTAATTAATTTTTAATTCCCCTTTTTAAAAATTTTTTAAAAGGGAATTTTATTTCCCTTTTTGGTTTTTTGGTCAAGGGGAAAAGATAAACCCTTTTTTAATTTACAAAAATTTTTACCCTTTTTTATTTAGGGGGTGGGGAAAATTTTGTATTTTAAAAATTTTTTACCTTTTTAATTTTTCAATTAAAATTTTTACTCTTTTTTTTGGAAGGAATTAAAGGATTGTTTTTAGTTTTTAAAGTGGGGTTAAAAAAGGTTTTTTAGCCCAAGGGGCCAGATTTTTTAGTTTAAAATTGGGGAAATTTTTTGTAAAAATTTGGGGAAAAAAAGGAAAAAAACCTATAAAAAAAGTTCCATTTTTAATTTTTTTTTCTTTTTAAAACAGTTCTCACAAATTGGGGGGAAAAGGGGTAGAAATTAACATTCAAAAGGGGGAAATTTTAAATTTGGTTTTTAAAAGATTTGAAAAAAATTTAATAAGTTTTAAAAAATTTCTCAGAAACAGGGTTCAAAAAAGGGGTTCCTTTTTTGATTATGAAAATTACTTTTGGACAAAGGGACAACCACCAGTTTTGGGGGGTTTTCAAAGCCCCCAAATGGATCCGGGGCCCTCCCCTTGAGGAGATATTTCCCGTTAAAGGGGGCCCTTTGTAAAAATCATTAAAAAATTTGTCTTTTTACACAAAAAATTTATTCCAAATATTTTCCCTTATTGGGTTTTAAAATTTTTATTTTTTAAAAATGAAAAAAATGAAAAAGAATGCCAACAATGTTGGAAAAAAAAATGAGGTTTTTAAAAACAAATTTTTGGTTTTAAATATAATATTTTTTCCAAAAATTTTTTCTTGTTTTATTGGAAAGGGTTTTCCAAAAGGTTTCCCCCCCAATTGGAATTTAAAAATGGGAAAAGAAACTTAGAGCCAAAATTCCCGACCCTGGTTTTCCCCAAATTAAAGGAACCCCCCTTGTTTTCGGTTTTAAAAATTTTAAGGAAATTATCCTTTTTTTCCAAACTGAAGGAAAACCCCTTTGGAAAACATTTCACCCAGTGGGTTGGGAAGCAGAAATCCCCCAGTTTTTGAAAGGTTAACGTATTATGTGTTCCAATTCAATAAACAGGTAAAATTTTAAAATTTCCCTTTTTTTTGTTCAGAAATGGCGGCCAAAATGTAAACCCCCCCTGGGGGGTTTAAATGGGGCCTGGGGTTTCAGATAAAATGTTAATTAAAAGGCCCCGGGGGTTAACCGGGTTTTTTTTAAAACCATGCTGAACCCATTAAAAGGGAGGGAAAACCCCACACCCTAAAGGCCCCGCCCCATTCCCCAAAAAAATATTAAAAGGTGGAGAAAAAAAATTTTGAAAGAAAAAACCGAAGGGAAAATTTAAAAGTTTTAGGGGGAAAACAAAACCAAAATAAAAAGTGTTTTTTTGACAACAAAATTTTTTAGGGGTTTTGGGAAAAAATTTTTTAAAAAGGGAAAGGCCATAAATTTTATTTAAAAACCAAAATTAAAAATGGAGGTTTTTTTTTCGGGAAAAAAAACAATATTTTTGAATTTATAAATTTTATTTTCCTTTAAACGGAAAAGGAAAGGTTTAAAAACCCAAAAAAATTTTCCTAAGTTTAAAGGCAAATTTTATGGGGAAACCCAATTTACAAGGCACTAAAATGTTTCAAAAAAATTTTTTTTGGGGGGAATAATTTTTAAAGGTTTTTTCCCGGGGGGGCTTAAAATTTTATTATAAACCCAAATTTTTTAAAGCTTAGGTTTTTTTTTCGAAAAAACAAAAAACTTTTTAATTTTGGGTAATTTTTCATACCTAAAGAGCCCCCCATGGAAACTTAGCCCCCTTTGTAAAAAAGGTCAACCTTTCCGGCAATTACCCAAACAATACAGCACTATATCGTTCGACAAAAACATTTCAGGGGGTTGGGGTAACTTTTTAAAATTTTCAATGGGGATAAAATTTTTATCCCCAAAATTTAAAACTTTGGTTTCCCCTTTTGGAAAAAAAATACTTTTTAATTTGGAAATTTTCCTTTAAAAACGGCCCCCTTTTAAAGCCCTAAGGGCAATTAAATCCCGGGAAAAAAAACAGCACTATACTGTGTTTATTAAAAAACATTTTAGGTTTAATAACTTTTTAAAATTTTAAGGGGGGCCGAAAATTTTTTAAACCAAATTAAAACTTAGGTTTTTTGGAAAACAATATACTTTTAATTTTTTAATTTTTTTTATACCTTTTAAAGGCCCCCATGGACATTTTTGGGCCCTTTGTAAATACGGTCAACTTGCCAAAGGAAAAACACCCGAAACAATACAGCACTTACAGTTTTTGAAAACATTTTAGGGTCGGAAAACTTTTAAAATTTTCAAAAATAAATTTTATCCAAAATTTAAAACTTAGGGTTTTCCCCCCCAAAAAAAACCCTTTTTGAAATTTTGAAATTTTCCCTACCTTAAACACCTTCCCTGGACATTAGGCCTGTAAAAAAAGGCCCAAAAAGGGGGCAACCCTTTTTAAACAATAACACCATAAAGTTTTACAAAAAAAATTTTTGGGGCGGGAAAAACTTTTTTAAAATTTTTAAAGGGGGCCATAAAATTTTTATCCAAATTAAAGCTTGGCCCCCCCTTTGGGAAAAAAAACCCTACTTTTTTAATTTGGAAAAACCCTTTTACCTTAAAAAGGCCCCCGGGAAAAAGGGTTTCCTCAATTTAAAATACCAAAAAAATTGATTTTTGGCCAAACCTTTTTGGGGAAACAAAAAAAAAGCAAAAAAAAACTGTTGGTTTACGAGAAAACATTTAAATCAAAAAAAAACTTTTTAAGTTTTCAAAAAGGGGGTTTGTCGATTAAATTTTATACCAAAAATTAAAGTTAGGTTTTCCCTTGGAAAAAAACCAACCCTTTTTTTTTGAATTTTTGGGGTACTTTCTAAAATTTTAAACGGGCCTAAAAGGGGCAATTTTTAAAAATTTGTAAAAAATAAGGTTTCAACTTGCCCGGAATTTCAGGAGCTTTTTAAAACTATACTGAATTTTTTGGGCAAAAAAACATTTTTTTTAGGTCGAATAACTAAAGTTTTGAAGGGAGGGTTAAAATTTATAATTTTTCCCAAATTTTTTTAAAATTTTGGTGGGTTTTTCCCTTGAAAAAACCCAATTTTGAATTTGGGAAAAAATTTCTTTTAAAAAACACCAAAACGGCCTTTATGGGGGGCTTAGCCCAATTTTAAAAAAAGGTCAACTTGCAGGTAAATCAAACTTTTTTTGGAAACAATAAAGGCCCCTCCAAAATGTTCTTTTAAAAAAAGTTTTGTAAAAGGGTTTTTGGGGGTCAACAAAGTTTTCAAGGGAGGGTAATTTTAAAAAATATTTAAAAATTAAAGCTTAAAAGTTTCCCCTTTCCCGGAAAACAACCCATTTGAATTTGGTAATTTCTTCCAAAACAAAAAATTCTCCATTTGGAACTTTAGGGGGCCCCCCATTAAAATACTTGGGAAAATTTTGGCACCTTTAAAATTAAAAAATACAGCACTATACTGTGTTACGACAAAAAAATTTTTGGGGTTGGGGAAAAACTTTTTAAAATTTTTAAAAAATTTAAAATTTATATCCAAATTAAAGCTTTGGTTCTCCCCCTTTGAAAAAAAACCCCCCTTTTTTAATTTGGAAATTTTTTCATACCTTTAAAAAGGGCCCCTTTATGGAAAACTTTGCCCCCTTTTTAAAATACGGTCAATTAAGGGGAAAATTAAGGGGAAAAAATACAGCACTTTAAAATTTAGAAAAAATTTCTAGGGGCGGGGGAAAAACTTTAAAATTTTAAGGGGGGCCCATAAATTTATATCCAAATTAAAACTTTGGTTTCCCTTTCCCCTTTTTTGAAAAACCAAACCCCCATTTCCTTTTTTTGGGGAACTGTGTTACGGACAAAAACATTTCTAGGGGTTTGGGGAAAAAAATTTAAAGCCCAAAGGGGGCCCCATAAAATTTTTATCCCAAAATTAAAAACTTATTTCCCCTTTTAAAAACACCCAAATATTTTAATTTTTATAATTTCTTCAAAATTAAACATTTTATGGACAACGCTCTTTAAAAAAAGGACAACGGGGGAAACCCACCGGGAAAAAATAAGAAATTTTACATTTTACGAAAAAAAATTTAGGGCCCGGAAAAAAATTTTAAAGTTTTCAAAAGGGGGGTTATAAATTTATATCCAAATTAAAAATTTGGTTCTCCCCCTTTTGGAAAAAAACCCTACTTTTGAATTTGGGGTAATTTTCATACATTAAACGGGCCTTATGGACACTTAGCCCTTGAAAAAAAACGGCAACTTTCCAAAAAATTTACCGGAAAAAAAAACAGACTATAACGGGTTTTTAAAAACATTTGTAGGGTCGGAAATTTTAAAGTTTTTGGGAAAGGGGATAATTTTTATCCAAATTAAAGCTTTGGGTTTCCCCCTTTAAAAAAACCATTTTTTTTTTGGGTAATTTTTTCATACATTAAACCCCATGGACACTTAGCCCTATGTAAAATACGGTCAACTTGGTTTAAAATCACCGGAAAAAAATACAGCACTTGTTGGGGTTTTTAAGAAAACATTTTTAGGGGCGGGGGAAAACTTTTTAAAATTTTTGGAGGCTAAAAATTTATTCCAAAATTAAAAACTTAGGTTCTCCCTTTCGGAAAAAAACCCACTTTGAATTTTGGGTAATTTCCAACCTTAAACGGGCCCCGGACAATTACCCTGTAAAAGGCAACTTGAGGCAAAAAAGGAAAAAAACAGCACTAAAAAGGTTTTTACAAAAAACATTTTAGGGTCAAAACTTTTAAAATTTTAAGGGGTGGGAAAATTTATATCCAAATTAAATTTTGGGTTTTCCTCGGGAAAAAATACCTTTTCTTTTGGGTAATTTCTTCAACCCCGGGGCCCCTTTTTGGGCACTGGTTTGTAAAAAAACGGCAACTTGCAGGGAAACCCCACCGGAAAAAATACAGCATTTTAATTTTACAAAAAAAATTTTAGGGGGGAATAACTTTTTAAAAATTTTTAAGGGGCCCCCCCAAATTTTTATCCAAATTAAAGCTTAAGGGTTTTCCCCCTTTGGGGAAAAAACCCTACTTTTTTAATTTTTAAAAAATTTTTTTATTATTTTTAAAAGGCCTCCATGGGCAGTTAGCTCCCCTGTAAAAAAAACCATCAACTTGATGGCATCTTTTTTGGGAAAAAATACACACCATACTGTGTTAGAAAAAACATTTTAGGGTTTGGGGGTAACTTTAAAGTTTTCAAGGGGGCTGAAAATTTATATCCAAATTAAAAGCTTAGGTTCTCCCCTTTGGGAAAAAACCCTACTTTGAATTTGGATTTTTTTTCAACATTAAAACCCCAGGGGCACCCCCTTAGCCCTTAAAATACGGCAACTTGGAGGGAAAAACCCCCGGAAAAAAAACAGCACTATACGTTTTACAAAAAAAAATTTTAGGGGGTTTAAAACTTTAAAATTTTTAAGGAGGCTTAAAATTTTTATCCCAAAATTTAAAATTTTGGGTTCCCCCCTTTTGGGAAAAAAACCAAAATTTTGGGAAATTTTGGGTAATTTTCCCTACATTAAACTATTTCCATGGACACTTTTGCCCCATTTAAAAAAGGTGAAATTTAAAAAACACCGGAAAAAATACAGACTTACTGTTACGAAAAAAACATTTTAGGTCGGGGGTAAATTTAAAATTTTCAAGGGGGGCTAATAATTTATATCCAACCCGCTTAGTTCTCCCCTTTGGAAAAAAAACCCCACTTTTTTAATTTGATAATTTTTTTAAAATTAAAGGCCTTTTTGGACACTTAGCCCCCTTTTTAAAAAATCAACCTTGGAGGGAAAAACCCCCCGGAAAAAATACAGCACTATACTTTTACGAAAAAAATTTCTGGGGGGGTAAAAAACTTTTTAAAATTTTCAAAGGGGTTATAAAATTTTTTCCAAAAAAAAAGCTTTGGGTTTTCCCCTTCGGAAAAAAACCTACTTTTTAATTTTTATAATTTCTTCCCTTAAAAAACCCCTTAGGACACTTTGCGCTCTGTAAAATACGGCAACTTGGGGAAAAAGGCAAAACCTTCCAAAACCGGTAACAAATAAAGGCCCAAAATTTTTAATTAAAATTGGTTTTCCGAAAAAACCAATTTTTTTTGGTTCCCGGGGGGAAAAACATTTAAATTTTTCAAGGGAGGCCATAAATTTATATTTAAATTAAAGTTTTGGTTCTCCCTTTTGGAAAAAAACTTACTTTTTTAATTTGGGTATTTTTCATACCTTTAAAAAGGCCCCATGGGCATTAAGCTCCCGTAAAAATACGGCAACTTTGGTGGCAAAAAAGGGGAAAAAATAAACACTATACTTGTTATTTAAAAAATTTAGGGTTGGGGTAACTTTTTAAAGTTTTTAAAGGGAGGGGCAAATTTATATCCAAATTAAAGCTTTGGGTTTTTCCCCTTTTGGAAAAAAACCCTACTTTTGGGAAATTTTTTTAATTTTTTCATACCTTAAAACTTTTGGGCCCCAACGCCTTTAACCCAGGCCCCCCAAAAGCCTTCCCGTGTTTCGCTTTTCGGGGTCCCAAGGGGGCCCTTTTCCAAAAAAAGGTTGCCCCGGAAAAAAAACCCAATTTTTTTGAAACCCCAAAGGCCTTAATTCCCACTGAAAAAACCTTTTAGGCGTTTTTTTTGCTTTTGCCCTTGTTGAAAAACCCCGGGAAATTTAAAATTTTTTTAAAATTTTTTAAACCCAAAAAAGTTGGTTTCCCCCCTTTTTTTTGGTTTTTTCCCAACCTTAAAATTCCACTTGGGCCCTTTAAAAACGGTTCCCGGGAGGCAAATCAGGAAAAAAAGAAACGGTTTTTCAAAAAATGGTGGGCGGTTTTTTGGCTGAAAATTTTTCCCAAAAGTTTGGCCCCCCAAAAATCGATTTTTAAACAATTAAAAGGCCTTTTCCCTTCCCGAAAAACGGAAACAGGGAAAAAGAAAAAATTCCACCAATTTCAAAAAAGAGGGGGAAAATTTTCTCTTTTTGGGGGCCCAATTTAAAAAATTAAAAGTATTTCCCCCTTTTTTTGGAAAAATTACCCCTTTTTTTAATATCTTTAAATTAAATGGTTGGGGCGAGGAATGTAAAAATAACTTTGAAAAGGGAGGAAAAAAAATTCACCCCGCTTGGGGGAAAAAAAAAAAAGGTTGGGAATAAAAAAAGTTTTTTGGAATGAAAATTTTTTCCCAAAAAAAGTTTGTTTTTTGGGTTATTTTTTTTATTTTTATTTAAACGGTTGGGGGAATTAGGCTCTTAAAAAAGGAAACTTGGGGGAAAAACACCCAAACCCCAAAATTGGGGTTTTTAAAAAATTTTGGTCAATAACTTTGTTTCAAACCAAAATTTTAAATTAAATTGGCTCCCAAAAAACCCAAATTTTTTGGGCAAAAAAGGTTGGTTTAGTAAAAAGGGGGTGGGTTTTGGGGCAAAGATTGGTTGGGGGAAAAAAAATTTTGGTTTGGGGTAATTTTTGTTTTGGGGGGCTCAATTTATTTCAAAAACACTTCCCCCCTTGGCCTTTTTTTCCCTTTCCCCGCCTACCTTTCCCGAAAATGGTCCGAGGAAAACAAGGAAACAAAAAGGAAACAATTTTTTGAAAAACCGGTTGGGAAAAATTTGGGGACCAAAATTTTTCCGAGTTGGGCCCCAAAAACCAAATTTTTTTGGGAAAACCCGGGCTCATTGGGGGAAATTGGCCAAAAAACAAACCGGTTTGGCAATTAAGGACCAAAGGGTTGGCTTTTGGTTTAACTCGTTGGGGGATAAAATTTTTTTTAAAAAAAGCCAGGCTCCCGAAAAAAATTTTTAATTTTTAAATTTTTTATCCAAAAAGGCCCCCTGGCAACCCAAAACCCAACATTCCGGGGAAAAATGGGATTTGTTTAACTTTTCATTGCTAATTTGGGGATAAACAAATCATTCCAAAATTTAAAAAAGTTTTATTGGCCCCCCCTTTTTTGAAAATTTTCACTCCCATTCCTTAAACCTCGATCCAAAGTTTCCCGGTAAAAGGTTTTGTTCAATTCTTTTGGGGCCTCCAATGTTTCCCCATTAACCCCAAAAATTTTTAGAGGTTTTTTTTGGGGTTTGGGGAAAATTTTTAAATTGATTATAAAAGCCCTCCGCCCCGAGTTTCCCCCCAAACCTGTTTTTCAACCCTTTTCGGCAAATTAGTTTTGGGTTAATTTTGGAAACTAAAGGGACGATGTTTTTCCCCGCATGAAAAACCAACAAAGAGGTAAAAAAAAAGCCTCTCCCGGCCCCAATTCCCAAAAAAGGAATTAAACGGTTTTTGAAAGGGAAAAGGAGTTTTAAACCCCCAAGGGGTTTTTGATGAGGGAAAAGTAAATTTGAAAAGGTCCCCCAAAAATGCCAAAACCCCCCCCTGATGGGGAAAAGTCGGCATTCAAAACCGGGGCCTGGACTTGAAAAGGGGGAAAGTAATTAATATTTGTAAATTCATTAAAAGGGAGTTCCTTTTTGTTTAAAAAGGGCAAAAAATTTGGATAAACAAAAAAGTTCTTTTCTTTTGGAATCCCAAGCCGCAAACCCCAAAACCCCCAAATTTTAAATTAAAAAGGGTACCCTTTTCGGTGGGGGGGCAATTGGTTGGGATGGGGGGTTTTAAAGGGCAAAAATTTGCCACTTTTTAACCCCCTTTTTGGGCCCTTTTTTTGTTCCCAAAAGGGAAAAGGGTAATAAGGGGGCACAAAAATTGGGTTTTGATGGGTTAAAAGCCCAATTGTATTGAAAATTACAAAACCCCCAAAACATGGGGGGAATGGGATCTTCACCTGTTTTTGTAAATCAATCTCCACAAAACTTAAATGGTGGGAAAAAAGATTTTTTTTCCCCCCAAATTGAAAATATCCGGGTTTCCAAGCAGGGAAAAAAATATTCAAACCAAGATGCCGGGAACCAAATCCATAACCTTTGGTTTACAAGGTTGTAAGGGTTTGCCTTGGGTTTTGGGCCCTTTAAACCCAAATTTCAAATTTTTTAAAAACAAACTTTTCCAAAATTGGATTTTAAGGGCCCAGCAACCTGGCAAAAACCCCTGGAAAAAAACCCCGCATTGTTTAAAATTCAATTTTGGGAAAGGAAAAAAAAACAAAGAGGATTCCCTTTTGGAACTTCCAAAAAAAGGATAAGTTCCCTTGGCTTTAAAATACCACACCCAAAATTTTTTTTGAAATTTGTAATTTGGGCTTCCCAAACCCCCCCAAACCCCTGTTGGGAAAAAGGCCCAATTGGCCCAGGGTTCGTAATAAACATTAATTGGGAAGTAATTTCAGGGGAATGTAAACTGAAAACAAGGGGAAATGGGTTTTTTCCCCCAAGGAAAAAGGAAAACCCCAAAACCCCAAAAAAAAAAATCCCATTTTTTTGGGAAAATTAATTTGTTTTTTCAAGAAAAAAAAATTTTAAAAATGTAAAATGGTTTTGCAAAATTGGGGTTTTAAACAAATTCTCTGAAATTTTTAACCCAATTTTTATTAAATTTTTTTTCCCAAAAAATGGGTTAAAAAATTTTTCCCTTTTTTTTGTTTTACAACTTAAAAAAATTAAAAATGGAAAATATTTTTTTCCCCTTTGAAAACTTTTTGTCAAAACAAATTTTAAATACAAAAAAATCCGAACCTTTGGATTTTCGTAAATTTTAAGGGGTGGGGGGGAAAACAAGAAAAGTTTAAAACCCAACCCGGTTGAAATTTAAAAGGCCCAATTTCCCGGGAAAAAAGGGTACTTTCTTGGGGGGAAATGAAAAGGGGTTAAACAAAAAGGATTATTTAAAAGTATCCCCAACCATGAATCTTTTGTTTGAAAATACCCCAACCAAAAACTGTACCCCCAAAAAAAACCCCTTTTCCAAAATTTAAAATAAGCCGCTTCACCCAAAAACCAAATTTAAAAAGGGGGGGGGGTTAGATATTGAATGTTAAGACATAAACAAAAAAGGTTTTTTCCAAAAAAAAAACAAAAACCCCAAAAATTTACCGATTTTAACAAAAAAGTTTTAAAAATTTTTGTTTAAACAAATTTTTAAATTCCCAATTCCTTTTTTAAAAAATCAAACAGGTTTTTAACAAAAAGGTTTTTTTTGGGTTCAACCTCGTTTAAAACAAAAATCAATTTGGATGACATCAACAGAAACTTCTAAAATTTAAAACCCCCTCCAAGGGGACCGGGCCCCTTTTTTTTGGTTATTTCCAAAAGGTGGGGGAAAGGGGTTTTCTACATTTTAAATCAGCCCCTTTTTGGGAAATTGGGAAAAAATTAATCCCAAAAAATTTTACCCGGAAAAAAACCGGAAAACCAAGACCCCCCGGGTTAAGAAAAATGGGGCCCTCGACCAACTTTTAATCCTTGAAGACTAAACCCCCAGGTTTCCAAAAATCAAAATCCTTTTTAAAAACGCCACAAATTTCCTCCCCTAAATCAACAAAATATTAAGGGGCCAGAAACATTTCGAAAAACCGAAAAGCGTCAATTGAAAATCAGGAAATGGAATTTTAATTTCCCCAAAATTCCCGTGGTTAAACAAGGCACCCGCCGGGAAACCCCAAACCCTTTTTTAATACTTTGGTTCCCCAAATTAAAACCCCCAAATTTTAAAACAAAAAAATTGGAGAAAATATTTTTTTAATGGGCAATTAGAAATTCCCGGAATTAATTATAAAAACTTGAATTTTTTTAGGAAAGAAATTTTCTTTTTCTTTAAAAATGGACGCAAAAAAATTGTAGAAATTTAAAAAATTTCTAATTTTGGAAAGGGGTTCTCCTTTATGGGTTTAAATTTTTCCTTTTCAAACAGGGTAAATTCTCTTTTCAAACCATTGCTTGTATTTTTAAAAATTTCCCAATTAAAGGCCCCCCTTTTGATGGTTTAAAGTTTTTTAATCAAACCAAATACCTTTCAAAAATTGCGACAAAAAGGGTTTTTTGGGGAAATTTTGGGGGCCTTTAAGTATTAATCCAACCCCTTTCAAAAATTTTAGAAAATTAATATTTTTCCCCAAATTTTTTTTAAAAAAATTTTAACCAAACAAAAAGCTTTTTCGAATCTCAATTCGGCTTCAAAAAAAGGTTCGACTGAAAACCCAAATTTTATGTTTGGGAAAAAATTGCTCAAAGCCCCAAAATGATGAAAAAACCTCTATTGGTATATTTCTGATCTTTCAAAAGCTTTTTTATACAAAATTAACCACGAAATTTTAATTTGTAACCTGGGAAAAAAATTTGTCCGTGGTTGGCCCAAATTGGTTTTTAAAAGTTTTTCTTTTTAATCGAAAAAATTTTTTTTCTTATAACTCTGTAAATTCAAATGAGCAAGCTATATGGGGAGTTCCACAGGGGTTTTATATTAGGTCCAATATTTTAATTTTTAAACATTTCGTATAAATCTGATATCATACCCTTTTTGCTTTTTAATTTTTGGGGTATAAAACAAAATGTGGATACAGCTATTCGCATTTTTTTAATATAGAACTTGAAAAAATAAGTACATGGCCTATAGCAAACAAATTGTGTATTAATTTACTTAAACTATATGATATTTTGTTCGAGACAACAGAAATATACCCAATCTGTTCCACTAGTTTTGAATGGTAACGATTACCAAATTTCTAGGTGTGAAAATTGATAAAAATTTTACTTGGAAGAGTCACATTAGCGATGTCTCATACAAAATATCGAAAACTATTGGTATAATGAATCGTTTAAAATTCTTCATCCCAAGCGACATTTTAGTTATTCTTTATAATTCTTTTGTTCTTCCGTATTTAAATTATTCAGTTCTAACCTGGGGTAGTTCGTCAGTAAATTGTGACAGACTTCTTTTGTTGCAAAATCGAGCTGTTCGCATTATTTCCAATGCTGGTCACCGTGATCTACTGCTAACTTATTTGCAAATCTAAACTTGATTTAAGACCTTACAACTAAAGGTCCTGGGAAAAAGGTTTTTTTCATTGTATACAATAAAGTATGCCTACTGGAACATATATTTGTCATTTGTAAATTTTTCCCTCACGTTTATACCATAGAAATATAAATTTTTTTAATTTAGGGGTGCGCTTCGACACGCCCATACTCCTCGATTAACATAAATTCGTGACGTACACTGAGGCGATTCCCGATCTGCGACCCACAGCACTTGCCCAAGTATGCGTCGTATACAGCGCACCACTGCATGCAGAGTGTTGCTAGAGAAAAAGTTTCTCAAGTTTTCTGTCAGGTTTGAAGCTTATTATTTTCGATAATGCCATCGAGGTGTGTCTCTGCAGGTTGAAAGCAACACCAAAGACGGTGTTAGTCTACACCGTTTTTCTGTCTGATCAAAATACAGACGTATTTGGACGACTAAAGTGAAGCTGACCAGAGCGAAGTGGTCGGGACCGACGGAACACTCATTCTTATGTAGTTTTAGTGCACAGTTCGAGCAGACATGCTTGAACAGCCAGTTCAGGTATGGCTTATCAGGCCATGCTGACCAGATGCAATTCAACGATATTCCTGCTAAGTAAGAGGCTGGGAAGGCTTCAACGAAGAAGAGGGGTGCTTTTTTAAAGCGAGAAAGACTCAGGGCAAGTGGCCATTTAATAATACTCCCATGCATAACCCAGTCCACTTCCGTGCAAAACGACATGTTCACACCATGCTCACAGTTTCAGTGTTCTCATTATGCCTGCGCTTGTTTTGAGTTTTAAATGATCAGAACTTTGACTCAACTGTTTCTGTTATTTCATAAAATAACACCGTAATGTTAGCGTTGCCTTCGGTGTGTTTCGACCGCATGATGGGGGCTTGGGTGCGTTTCACGGTACATAGAAATTCTCTGCCTTTGTGTACGTCACGAACGTTTCGTTAAAACTTCGAAAATTCAGTCAATTTTGATTATTGAAAAAGCAATTAATAATCCACTCGAAACAAAAAAACATTTAAATTGTTTTTAAGTCATACCAATCAATATAACAGCACCAAAAAATAAAGTTTGGTAAATACACTCTTCAGGACCTTTAAATTTAGGAAAATTTATGTATAAGTACATGAACAATGCATTACCTGGTTGTTTTAGCTCGTGTTTTACGTTAACCCAAACATACATTCATACAATACTGAAGTGCTTCCAAAAATATCCATGTCTGTTACAGTCGAACCTCATTGTTTAAAAATAGTCTTATTCAGCGTGGTATTAATTACTGGAACAGTCTTAGTGAATCTATAAAAACGTCAACCTCTCAGGCTATATTTGTCAAAAACTATAAAAAAACTTCTTGATGCATATTCACAACTTCCAACTTTAATTTATTTTGTATTGTTTATGTCTTAGGACATGCATGCACACTAGTATGTTTTTGTATCCTTTGTCCTGTTTGTTTCCTTGTCGTCCCTAGGTTAGGGCACAAAAAGCATTTTGCTTCACCCAAACCTAAATGTTGTCCTTGTGTAATAATTTGATAATAATTTATGTATAATCTGTATTTTACGGAGCGTAGTACCGCCACGTGAATACAAAAAATCTCGCCTTATCGTATACGTACACGATAACTATCGTACATACGATAACTATCGTTATGTACACGATAAGTCCAAAGTTATAATATCGTGTATGTACACGATAATTATCGTGTACATACACGATACCCTTTTGGGCTATCGTGACGTAACGATAGTTATCGTTACGTACACGATAAGAGCGAGATTTTTTATTGATGTGGCGGTACCACGCTTCCAGTATTTCACACTTATTACAAACAATGTATATTTCCTTTCCCAGGACAGCATTGAAATAAATGTATTATCAATGTATTATCAATCAATGCGTCTGCACCAAATTAGAATGTCTTATCTGTATAAATCTTGTAAACCGAAATCCTTTTCTGAAAGTACATCTTATATTATCTGAAGTATTTGCTTTGGTCATGCTAATGACGTTGCAATGACAAAACCAAAACCAAACCAATGCAAGACAGTTGAATTTCCCGTAGCACTCGGAAAGCACTTAATATTTCATGAAGAGCAAAAATCAATAAAACAAGACGTTTCATTTAAAAAAATAACTTGTTTACTGACCGTTGCTAAGAGACGAAACGCCCAATTAATGGTCAAAATGTTGTTAATTGATGTTATAATAGACCAAAAAGGACCTCTTAGTCTCCTTCTCCCTCTCCCTCTCCTCCTCCTCCTCCTCTTTTCCTCCCCCCTCCTCCTCCTCCTCCACACCCGTCCTCCAACCCCTTCCTCCACACCCGTCCTCCAACCCCTTCCCTCCTCCTCCTCCTCCTTCACCTACTCCTCCCCTCCTCCTCTTCCTCCTGCTACTCCCTGTAATTTAACACAAACACCAAATTCTAGTTCTTCTCAATGAGACTTATCTAACAAAAACACATAGTTGCAAAGTTCACAGCACCTTGTAACTTAACACATATATAGACCTTAACATGTAATTGTATCCTAAGTTGTGGTGTCATGGTGAGGTCATCAGATATCGAATACACTAAATCAAATTTAATATTTCAAAAATCATATCTCATGAACCACAAAGATATTTTCACAATCTTTGACCCTAATCTGACCTCTCCTTCCGGTCGAAACCGAAAGTTTAAGTTTAAAAATATTCTGAAG
The DNA here is from genome assembly GCA_029582265.1 of Zoroaster sp. YZ-2022. NCBI lineage: Eukaryota > Metazoa > Echinodermata > Asteroidea > Forcipulatida > Zoroasteridae > Zoroaster > Zoroaster sp. YZ-2022. The sequence goes on from CM055824.1 coordinate 833,827, forward strand.
TGCTATTCCTACATGTATTATGTACAACCCATTTTGCGCGACGGCCTTTTCCACACAGACAATTTGTGCAAAACAGAGCACGAGGCAGTAGTTTAAGTCGAGTCACTGCGGACTGAACACCTACTAGCCTCTTATCAGTTGAACGGGCACCATGAGTTTGTCGTGGAATTTTCTGAAGAAAATCATTTGCAAGTTCATACTAACTTATAACTTCACTTTTACGTTGACATGAAGGTAAATATATTTAATGTCATAATGCAATTGTGACGTCATGATGACTTCATCAGATATTAAATTAGAATTCAGCGCTACAACAATTCCTTTGTCCCAACTGCAATTCGTTCTTACAATTGTATGAAGTTTTAGATAAATGAATCTTTTCATCATTTTGTATATATATATATATATATATATATATATATATATATATATATATATATATATATATATATATATTAGTTTATTTATTTATTGTTATTTATTTATTTAAAACAAATCGTTTTAATCCATTTTTTATTGTTTGTATAAAATTATGACTCGTTTGTAGTCAGGTTTTCAGTTGAAACCATACTCTATCATCTGTATCCAATAAATTTAATACAACTCAAAATACATTTTTTTACTAAAATACATAAACCACCAGATTCTCTTTTAGCTTTCTTGTGTCTGATCTTCCTATTGAATTGAAATCAAATATGATTATGATGTTATCAACTGCTCACTTGATTGAAGTGGAAGTTAACCCAAACACCTAGTTTTTCTTTTTTTTTAAAATATGTTTTAAATGCTAGGCCACATGTAAACAGGGAACCAAATTTCCATTCACAGTTACAGTTGTATGTAACAAGACAATTTGTAAGCCGTAGAATTTTAAGTTGTATACATCATTATGTAAATATAGACCAATCCATTACGCCCCGCCCCATAACGTATTGACCAATCACAGCCACGATTATGCGTCCAAAATTCCGACAAAAGTCAGATTCTAGCTGGTGTTCTGGCATTCGCGATACACACAGAAAGCCGGTCAGCAACGTGACATTGGGTCATCCGCAAACGTTCCTTCCTTCAAGTCATCATCTCTCAAGATATCAAACTTGAAGAATTCCTACAGGTTAAGGTATGACATTGGGTTTTCTCTGGGAAAATATGTGAAAATTTGAACCATTTTCTCATCTTGTATATACAATTGAACACGGCATCATACATGTACATACAGCGTACATGTACACTTCTACACACTATGAAACAGGAAATGTCTGAAATCTTTGTAAGTATCAAAATGTCTGAAATTGCACATATCGGGCATTTAATTTCAGCATTTAAATCTGAAATTCGATGCATAACTACTTTTCAGACATTTGAGCTCAAGATCAAACCTCCTAATCCTCTGTGTTAGAAATGTCTGAAATTTAAGTCCTACATGTAGGATTAACAGAGGTGTTAAATGGTCTTTTTTTAACTATATCTTTGAAGTCAGTGAAAATGTCTGAAAATAAATAGGATTATTAACTACAGGTTTATTTATACCCATGTACAGGTTAACCATAGACTAACCACATACTAACTCTCTAGATTATAGGACTAATAAGTAAGACTATTGCGGACACCATGGAAATTCTCTTTGAGAAATTAGTTCTGAAAAGAACTGAAGTTAACTCGACGTTTCGATCAGTATGCTCTGATCGTCATCCAGCATCCAGCCATCGCGTGATCTCCAGCAGCCTACTTAAGCAGCAGCATTTCCCAGGTCCAGCATTCTCCTGATGACGACCAGACCATACTGATCTAAACGTTGTAACTCAGTTCTTTTCAGAACTAATTACCACTCAATAGAAATTTCAGTATCACGCAATTAGTCTTACTATCCTCTTCACCATGCAAGTTACAAGTTTTGCAAACACTTGAGCTCTAGTTTTATTGATATTTTTATCTATTTTGTGTCTTAAAGGAAGGTAAACTGATCATACGAGTTACTAAACTCTAAATACTTCAACAACTAACCTACGTTTTTAGCATATTGCATTCGGTAGTTCACGGGAAAATTGTCAAAATGTATCCAGACTTAATGTACTCAGTAAAAATAATTTTCGTGACCAACTTTTGCTGATTTTTTAAAACATATACCTCCATGAGGTAATAAACACAAGAAATTTTGCTGCCAACTCCAAGTAGTTCCTGAGATAGACCGCCTGAAAATATAGCCACGACCCCTATTTTCCTTTTCTAAATTGCGTCAGTAATTTTAGGGTTTTAGAGCCCATATCTCGAGGAATTTGTAAAGTAAATTGGTATACATGATTAAAGTACGTACCAATCTGAATCTGGAACTTCTGTAAAGTAGTATATAAAATCTCCTTTTCAGTTATATGGTCCTTCAAACCCACAAAATGTGTTGTGTGTTCATTACTCCCATATAGAGTATATATTTGTCATTGACAACATCTAGGTTAGTTGACTCTATAAGATCTCTTTTGTAATTGTGGGCAATGCATTTTTACACGTAAGGAAAGAAATAACATGGAGAGAGTAGTTAAACAGGCCAGTAAATAATTGGTTTCCAACAAGAGGCTCACTTGCCTTAAATAATTCTCTGATTTGTAATCAATAAATCTGTTCTTCCGATAGCTTCCACCACTACATGCCAAATTCCTCAAAAGCTCAAGTAATCATATCAAATGTAATGAGCACCTGGAGCGATGAGCTGTTATGTTGCCTCTGATCCCTCCTACGTAATCAGCGTACAGTCTTTCCTCGCTTTTTATACACTCACTGGCCATAAGATTGCAACATCACCAAAGTTCAGTTTGGAGAACTGTGTTACAATAATTATTTTATTTATTTCACTACTTAAGACTTCTTGAAAGTCGTGTTTGAGTCCAATGTTCTTTTACTGTTCTTGCTCGAATATGTAATCACGATCGATGAAATCGGATTAAATGATCATCCCACCTGTTACTGTGAGTGCTATTTTGAGCATGTTGCAATACTTTGGCCAGTGAGTGTATTTTTATAATATATGTGTTTTCTATATGCATGTAGCAATCTTTTGTGGATATTTGATGTGACTTTTATAAATGTAAAAAAGCAATCTAGTTTCCATAATGGGATTATAAAGTGTTATTGTATTGTATTGTATTAAATGTACAATAAATTGTATTGTAAATCAATTTGGAACCACTTCCTCGTCAGAAGTCCACGTGAAAGAAGTGTATATTAGTACCAGATGAACCTGACACAACCAGTACACCGATGTAACCTGATCTCTTCTATAAGATCCTTGAGAAGGAAGTGTGGGTTTACGTATATTACCAACCAGATACAACCTGACACCAACCAGTACAGTGAACTTGATCTCTTCATACGATCCTTGTTTGGAATACACCTACCTTCAATACAGTCTGTATTTACGAGTTGACAATTAACTCACACAGTAAAGGGTGCATAATGGTCGTAATCAATTTGAATATAACTGTTAGGCACACAGCAAAGCAGGTGGTCAAGCTATACTTGCTGTATGGTCCTATAGTCTAAGCGTTAGTATTTTGTTGGTATGTGGTTAGTCTGTCGTTAGTCTGTAAAACATAGTTAATAATCCAATTAAATTTCAGACATTTCACTGGCTTAAAGATCCCAGAAATTCAGACACACACACGGTGCTCGTCCCGCCCTGGACACGTACACTGTACAGCGAGATCAATAGTTGTGGATACGGTTGTGCATGCAACCTCGTATGCGTTTGAACTCGAACAACAGCCTTGATCCTTCTGAACCGAAAGCTTATTTTTTCTTTATTTTCCTTTGGAAAAATTTTCCTGGGAACGGGGGTTTTCGGACAAAAAACCCTGCTGACATAATGCCGGACATATGGTCCGGAACAGTTAGCTGGGTCTGTTTGCTCCAAGGCACGAGACCAGAATTAACTAGACCGTAGAGGAAATTCCGTTATCGAGACGTGACAAACCCCTTATAATTTGTTCAAGCACTTTTATTCAATTTCTTATTCCTAATATTTCTGAAATGAAATGATGAAAATGCGAACAATGTTGGGGATATGAGGTTTTAAAGTCATTGTCGAGTCAAATATAACACCCAAATTACGTACTTGTGATGAGGGGGTTATCTGGACCACG
>CM055824.1:838459-884432 GCA_029582265.1 Zoroaster sp. YZ-2022
ACCATACTTTTGAATTTGGATAATTATTTCGTACCTTAAACGGCCTCCATGGACACATAGCCCTCTGTAAAATACCGTCAACTTGCATGCGGTTTCACCGCAAACAATACAGCACTATACAGTGTTACAAAAAAAAACATTTCTATGGTTGGGAATAACTTTTAAAAGTTATCAAGAGGCCGATAATTTTATATCTAAATTAAAGCTTAGGTTCTCCTATTTCAGAAAAACACCATACTTTTGAATTTGGATAATTATTTCGTACCTTAAACGGCCTCCATGGACACTTAGCCCTCTGTAAAATACGGTCAACTTGCATGCGGTTTCACCGCAAACAATACAGCACTATACAGTGTTACAAAAAAACATTTCTAGGGTTGGGAATAACTTTTAAAGTTTTCAAGGGAGGCCGATAATTTTATATCTAAATTAAAGCTTAGGTTCTCCGCTTTCAGAAAAACACCATACTTTTGAATTTGGATAATTATTTCGTACCTTAAACGGCCTCCATGGACACTTAGCCCTCTGTAAAATACGGTCAACTTGCATGCGGTTTCACCGCAAACAATACAGCACTATACAGTGTTACAAAAAAACATTTCTAGGGTTGGGAATAACTTTTAAAGTTTTCAAGAGAGGCCGATAATTTTATATCTAAATTAAAGCTTAGGTTCTCCGCTTTCAGAAAACACCATACTTTTGAATTTGGATAATTATTTCGTACCTTAAACGGCCTCCATGGACACTTAGCCCTCTGTAAAATACGGTCAACTTGCATCCGGTTTCACCGCAAACAATACAGCACTATACAGTGTTACAAAAAAAAAACATTTCTAGGGTTGGGCAATAACTTTTAAAGTTTTCAAGGAGGCCGATAATTTTATATCTAAATTAAAGCTTACGTTCAACCCTTTCAGAAAAACACCATACTTTTGAATTTGGATAATTATTTCGTACCTTAAACGGCCTCCATGGACACTTAGCCCTCTGTAAAATACCGTCAACTTGCATGCGGTTTCACCGCAAACAATACAGTACTATACAGTGTTACAAAAAAACATTTCTAGGGTTGGGAATAACTTTTAAAGTTTTCAAGGGAGGCCGATAATTTTATATCTAAATTAAAGCTTAGGTTCTCCCCTTTCAGAAAAACGTCATACTTTTGAATTTGGATAATTATTTCGTACCTTAAACGGCCTCCATGGACACTTAGCCCTCTGTAAAATACGGTCAACTTGCATCCGGTTTCACCGCAACCAATACAGCACTATACAGTGTTACAAAAAAAAATTTCTAGGGTTGGAAATCATTTTTAAAATTTTCAAGGGAGGCCGATAATTTTATATCTAAATTAAAGCTTAGGTTCTCCCCTTTCAGAAAAACACCATACTTTTGAATTTGGATAATTATTTCGTACCTTAAACGGCCTCCATGGACACTTAGCCCTCTGTAAAATACGTTCAACTTGCATGCGGTTTCACCGCAAACAATACAGCACTATACAGTGTTACAAAAAAAACATTTCTAGGGTTGGAAATAACTTTTAAAATTTTCAAGGGAGGCCGATAATTTTATATCTAAATTAAAGCTTAGGTTCTGCCCTTTCAGAAAAACGTCATACTTTTGAATTTGGATAATTATTTCGTACCTTAAACGGCCTCCATGGACACTTAGCCCTCTGTAAAATACGGTCAACTTGCATCCGGTTTCACCGCAAACAATACAGCACTATACAGTGTTACAAAAAAAAACATTTCTAGGGTTGGAAATAACTTTTACAATTTTCAAGGGAGGCCGATAATTTTATATCTAAATTAAAGCTTAGGTTCTCCCCTTTCAGAAAAACACCATACTTTTGAATTTGGATAATTATTTCGTACCTTAAACGGCCTCCATGGACACTTAGCCCTCTGTAAAATACGGTCAACTTGCATGCGGTTTCACCGCAAACAATACAGCACTATACAGTGTTACAAAAAAAACATTTCTAGGGTTGGGAATAACTTTTAAAGTTTTCAAGGGAGGCCGATAATTTTATATCTAAATTAAAGCTTAGGTTCTCCCCTTTCAGAAAAACACCATACTTTTGAATTTGGATAATTATTTCGTACCTTAAACGGCCTCCATGGACACTTAGCCCTCTGTAAAATACGGTCAACTTGCATGCGGTTTCACCGCAAACAATACAGCACTATACAGTGTTACAAAAAACATTTCTAGGGTTGGAAATAACTTTTAAAGTTTTCAAGGGAGGCCGATAATTTTATATCTAAATTAAAGCTTAGGTTCTGCCCTTTCAGAAAAACGTCATACTTTTGAATTTGGATAATTATTTCGTACCTTAAACGGCCTCCATGGACACTTAGCCCTCTGTAAAATACGGTCAACTTGCATGCGGTTTCACCGCAAACAATACAACACTATACAGTGTTACAAAAAACATTTCTAGGGTTGGGAATAACTTTTAAAGTTTTCAAGGGAGGCCGATAATTTTATATCTAAATTAAAGCTTAGGTTCTCCCCTTTCAGAAAACACCATACTTTTGAATTTGGATAATTATTTCGTACCTTAAACGGCCTCCATGGACACTTAGCCCTCTGTAAAATACGGTCAACTTGCATGCGGTTTCACCGCAAACAATACAGCACTATACAGTGTTACAAAAAACATTTCTAGGGTTGGGAATAACTTTTAAAGTTTTCAAGGGAGGCCGATAATTTTATATCTAAATTAAAGCTTAGGTTCTCCCCTTTCAGAAAAACACCATACTTTTGAATTTGGATAATTATTTCGTACCTTAAACGGCCTCCATGGACACTTAGCCCTCTGTAAAATACGGTCAACTTGCATGCGGTTTCACCGCAAACAATACAGCACTATACAGTGTTACAAAAAAAAACATTTCTAGGGTTGGGAATAACTTTTAAAATTTTCAAGAGAGGTCGATAATTTTATATCTAAATTAAAGCGTAGGTTCTCCCTTTCAGAAAAACACCATACTTTTGAATTTGGATAATTATTTCGTACCTTAAACGGCCTCCATGGACACTTAGCCCTCTGTAAAATACGGTCAACTTGCATGCGGTTTCACCGCAAACAATACAGCACTATACAGTGTTACAAAAAAACATTTCTAGGGTTGGAAATAACTTTTAAAGTTTTCAAGGGAGGCCGATAATTTTATATCTAAATTAAAGCTTAGGTTCTGCCCTTTCAGAAAAACGTCATACTTTTGAATTTGGATAATTATTTCGTACCTTAAACGGCCTCCATGGACACTTAGCCCTCTGTAAAATACGGTCAACTTGCATGCGGTTTCACCGCAAACAATACAACACTATACAGTGTTACAAAAAAACATTTCTAGGGTTGGGAATAACTTTTAAAGTTTTCAAGGGAGGCCGATAATTTTATATCTAAATTAAAGCTTAGGTTCTGCCCTTTCAGAAAAACACCATACTTTTGAATTTGGATAATTATTTCGTACCTTAAACGGCCTCCATGGACACTTAGCCCTCTGTAAAATACGGTCAACTTGCATGCGGTTTCACCGCAAACAATAAAGCACTATACAGTGTTACAAAAAAAAAACATTTCTATGGTTGGGAATAACTTTTAAACTTTTCAAGGGAGGCCGATAATTTTATATCTAAATTAAAGCTTAGGTTCTCCCTTTCAGAAAAACACCATACTTTTGAATTTGGATAATTATTTCGTACCTTAAACGGCCTCCATGGACACTTAGCCCTCTGTAAAATACGGTCAACTTGCATGCGGTTTCACCGCAAACAATACAGCACTATACAGTGTTACAAAAAAACATTTCTAGGGTTGGGAATAACTTTAAAGTTTTCAAGGGAGGCCGATAATTTTATATCTAAATTAAAGCTTAGGTTCTCCCTTTCAGAAAAACACCATACTTTTGAATTTGGATAATTATTTCGTACCTTAAACGGCCTCCATGGACACTTAGCCCTCTGTAAAATACGGTCAACTTGCATGCGGTTTCACCGCAAACAATACAGCACTATACAGTGTTACAAAAAAAACATTTCTAGGGTTGGAAATAACTTTTAAAGTTTTCAAGGGAGGCCGATAATTTTATATCTAAATTAAAGCTTAGGTTCTCCCCTTTCAGAAAAACGTCATACTTTTGAATTTGGATAATTATTTCGTACCTTAAACGGCCTCCATGGACACTTAGCCCTCTGTAAAATACGGTCAACTTGCATCCGGTTTCACGCAAACAATACAGCACTATATACAGTGTTACAAAAAAAACATTTCTAGGGTTGGAAATAACTTTTACAATTTTCAAGGAAGGCCGATAATTTTATATCTAAATTAAAGCTTAGGTTCTCCCCTTTCAGAAAAACACCATACTTTTGAATTTGGATAATTATTTCGTACCTTAAACGGCCTCCATGGACACTTAGCCCTCTGTAAAATACGGTCAACTTGCATGCGGTTTCACCGCAAACAATACAGCACTATACAGTGTTACAAAAAAACATTTCTAGGGTTGGGAATAACTTTTAAAGTTTTCAAGGGAGGCCGATAATTTTATATCTAAATTAAAGCTTAGGTTCTCCCCTTTCAGAAAAACACCATACTTTTGAATTTGGATAATTATTTCGTACCTTAAACGGCCTCCATGGACACTTAGCCCTCTGTAAAATACGGTCAACTTGCATGCGGTTTCACCGCAAACAATACAGCACTATACAGTGTTACAAAAAAACATTTCTAGGGTTGGAAATAACTTTTAAAGTTTTCAAGGGAGGCCGATAATTTTATATCTAAATTAAAGCTTAGGTTCTGCCCTTTCAGAAAAACGTCATACTTTTGAATTTGGATAATTATTTCGTACCTTAAACGGCCTCCATGGACACTTAGCCCTCTGTAAAATACGGTCAACTTGCATGCGGTTTCACCGCAAACAATACAACACTATACAGTGTTACAAAAAAACATTTCTAGGGTTGGGAATAACTTTTAAAGTTTTCAAGGAGGCCGATAATTTTATATCTAAATTAAAGCTTAGGTTCTCCCCTTTCAGAAAAACACCATACTTTTGAATTTGGATAATTATTTCGTACCTTAAACGGCCTCCATGGACACTTAGCCCTCTGTAAAATACGGTCAACTTGCATGCGGTTTCACCGCAAACAATACAGCACTATACAGTGTTACAAAAAAACATTTCTAGGGTTGGGAATAACTTTTAAAGTTTTCAAGGGAGGCCGATAATTTTATATCTAAATTAAAGCTTAGGTTCTCCCCTTTCAGAAAAACGTCATACTTTTGAATTTGGATAATTATTTCGTACCTTAAACGGCCTCCATGGACACTTAGCCCTCTGTAAAATACGGTCAACTTGCATCCGGTTTCACCGCAAACAATACAGCACTATACAGTGTTACAAAAAAAACATTTCTAGGGTTGGAAATAACTTTTACAATTTTCAAGGAAAGCCGATAATTTTATATCTAAATTAAAGCTTAGGTTCTCCCCTTTCAGAAAAACACCATACTTTTGAATTTGGATAATTATTTCGTACCTTAAACGGCCTCCATGGACACTTAGCCCTCTGTAAAATACGGTCAACTTGCATGCGGTTTCACCGCAAACAATACAGCACTATACAGTGTTACAAAAAAAAACATTTCTAGGGTTGGAAATAACTTTTAAAGTTTTCAAGGAAGGCCGATAATTTTATATCTAAATTAAAGCTTAGGTTCTGCCCTTTCAGAAAAACGTCATACTTTTGAATTTGGATAATTATTTCGTACCTTAAACGGCCTCCATGGACACTTAGCCCTCTGTAAAATACGGTCAACTTGCATGCGGTTTCACCGCAAACAATACAGCACTATAACAGTGTTACAAAAAAAAACATTTCTAGGGTTGGAAATAACTTTTAAAGTTTTCAAGGGAGGCCGATAATTTTATATCTAAATTAAAGCTTAGGTTCTCCCCTTTCAGAAAAACACCATACTTTTGAATTTGGATAATTATTTCGTACCTTAAACGGCCTCCATGGACACTTAGCCCTCTGTAAAATACCGTCAACTTGCATGCGGTTTCACCGCAAACAATACAGCACTATACAGTGTTACAAAAAAACATTTCTAGGGTTGGGAATAACTTTTAAAGTTTTCAAGGAGGCCGATAATTTTATATCTAAATTAAAGCTTAGGTTCTCCCCTTTCAGAAAAACACCATACTTTTGAATTTGGATAATTATTTCGTACCTTAAACGGCCTCCATGGACACTTAGCCCTCTGTAAAATACGGTCAACTTGCATGCGGTTTCACCGCAAACAATACAGCACTATACAGTGTTACAAAAAAAACATTTCTAGGGTTGGGAAAAACTTATAAAGTTTTCAAGGGAGGCCGATAATTTTATATCTAAATTAAAGCTTAGGTTCTCCCCATTCAGAAAAACGTCATACTTTTGAATTTGGATAATTATTTCGTACCTTAAACGGCCTCCATGGACAACAGCCCTCTGTAAAATACGGTCAACTTGCATGCGGTTTCACCGCAAACAATACAGCACTATACAGTGTTACAAAAAAAACATTTCTAGGGTTGGGAATAACTTTTAAAGTTTTCAAGGGAGGCCGATAATTTTATATCTAAATTAAAGCTTAGGTTCTCCCCTTTCAGAAAAACACCATACTTTTGAATTTGGATAATTATTTCGTACCTTAAACGGCCTCCATGGACACTTAGCCCTCTGTAAAATACGGTCAACTTGCATGCGGTTTCACCGCAAACAATACAGCACTATACAGTGTTACAAAAAAAACATTTCTAGGGTTGGGAATAACTTTTAAAGTTTTCAAGGGAGGCCGATAATTTTATATCTAAATTAAAGCTTAGGTTCTCCCCTTTCAGAAAAACGTCATACTTTTGAATTTGGATAATTATTTCGTACCTTAAACGGCCTCCATGGACACTTAGCCCTCTGTAAAATACGGTCAACTTGCATCCGGTTTCACGCAACCAATACAGCACTATACAGTGTTACAAAAAAAACATTTCTAGGGTTGGAAATAACTTTTAAAGTTTTCAAGGGAGGCCGATAATTTTATATCTAAATTAAAGCTTAGGTTCTCCCCTTTCAGAAAAACACCATACTTTTGAATTTGGATAATTATTTCGTACCTTAAACGGCCTCCATGGACACCGCAAACAATACAGCACTATACAGTGTTACAAAAAAAACATTTCTAGGGTTGGAAATAACTTTTAAAGTTTTCAAGGGAGGCCGATAATTTTATATCTAAATTAAAGCTTAGGTTCTGCCCTTTCAGAAAAACGTCATACTTTTGAATTTGGATAATTATTTCGTACCTTAAACGGCCTCCATGGACACTTAGCCATCTGTAAAATACGGTCAACTTGCACGCGGTTTCACCGCAAACAATACAGCACTATACAGTGTTACAAAAAAAAAACATTTCTAGGGTTGGAAATAACTTTTAAAGTTTTCAAGGAAGGCCGATAATTTTATATCTAAATTAAAGCTTAGGTTCTCCCCTTTCAGAAAAACACCATACTTTTGAATTTGGATAATTATTTCGTACCTTAAACGGCCTCCATGGACACTTAGCCCTCTGTAAAATACCGTCAACTTGCATGCGGTTTCACCGCAAACAATACAGCACTATACAGTGTTACAAAAAAACATTTCTAGGGTTGGGAATAACTTTTAAAGTTTTCAAGGGAGGCCGATAATTTTATATCTAAATTAAAGCTTAGGTTCTCCCCTTTCAGAAAAACGTCATACTTTTGAATTTGGATAATTATTTCGTACCTTAAACGGCCTCCATGGACACTTAGCCCTCTGTAAAATACGGTCAACTTGCATGCGGTTTCACCGCAAACAATACAGCACTATACAGTGTTACAAAAAAAAACATTTCTAGGGTTGGAAATAACTTTTAAAGTTTTCAAGGGAGGCCGATAATTTTATATCTAAATTAAAGCTTAGGTTCTCCCCTTTCAGAAAAACACCATACTTTTGAATTTGGATAATTATTTCGTACCTTAAACGGCCTCCATGGACACTTAGCCCTCTGTAAAATACGGTCAACTTGCATGCGGTTTCACCGCAAACAATACAGCACTATACAGTGTTACAAAAAAAACATTTCTAGGGTTGGGAATAACTTTTAAAGTTTTCAAGGGAGGCCGATAATTTTATATCTAAATTAAAGCTTAGGTTCTCCCTTTCAGAAAAACACCATACTTTTGAATTTGGATAATTATTTCGTACCTTAAACGGCCTCCATGGACACTTAGCCCTCTGTAAAATACGGTCAACTTGCATGCGGTTTCACCGCAAACAATACAGCACTATACAGTGTTACAAAAAAACATTTCTAGGGTTGGGAATAACTTTTAAATTTTCAAGGGAGGCCGATAATTTTATATCTAAATTAAAGCTTAGGTTCTCCCCTTTCAGAAAAACACCATACTTTTGAATTTGGATAATTATTTCGTACCTTAAACGGCCTCCATGGACACTTAGCCCTCTGTAAAATACGGTCAACTTGCATGCGGTTTCACCGCAAACAATACAGCACTATACAGTGTTACAAAAAAACATTTCTAGGGTTGGGAATAACTTTTAAAGTTTTCAAGGGAGGCCGATAATTTTATATCTAAATTAAAGCTTAGGTTCTCCCCTTTCAGAAAAACGTCATACTTTTGAATTTGGATAATTATTTCGTACCTTAAACGGCCTCCATGGACACTTAGCCCTCTGTAAAATACGGTCAACTTGCATGCGGTTTCACCGCAAACAATACAGCACTATACAGTGTTACAAAAAAAAACATTTCTAGGGTTGGAAATAACTTTTACAATTTTCAAGGGAGGCCGATAATTTTATATCTAAATTAAAGCTTAGGTTCTCCCCTTTCAGAAAAACACCATACTTTTGAATTTGGATAATTATTTCGTACCTTAAACGGCCTCCATGGACACTTAGCCCTCTGTAAAATACGGTCAACTTGCATGCGGTTTCACCGCAAACAATACAGCACTATACAGTGTTACAAAAAAACATTTCTAGGGTTGGGAATAACTTTTAAAGTTTTCAAGGGAGGCCGATAATTTTATATCTAAATTAAAGCTTAGGTTCTCCCCTTTCAGAAAAACACCATACTTTTGAATTTGGATAATTATTTCGTACCTTAAACGGCCTCCATGGACACTTAGCCCTCTGTAAAATACGGTCAACTTGCATGCGGTTTCACCGCAAACAATACAGCACTATACAGTGTTACAAAAAAAAAACATTTCTAGGGTTGGAAATAACTTTTAAAGTTTTCAAGGGAGGCCGATAATTTTATATCTAAATTAAAGCTTAGGTTCTCCCCTTTCAGAAAAACACCATACTTTTGAATTTGGATAATTATTTCGTACCTTAAACGGCCTCCATGGACACTTAGCCCTCTGTAAAATACGGTCAACTTGCATGCGGTTTCACCGCAAACAATACAGCACTATACAGTGTTACAAAAATAACATTTCTACGGTTGGGAATAACTTTTAAAATTTTCAAGGGAGGCCGATAATTTTATATCTATATTAAAGCTTAGGTTCTCCCCTTTCAGAAAAACACCATACTTTTGAATTTGGATAATTATTTCGTAACTTAAACGGCCTCCATGGACACATAGCCCTCTGTAAAATACGGTCAACTTGCATGCGGTTTCACCGCAAACAATACACCACTATACAGTGTTACAACCCAAACATTTCTAGTTATGTAAATAACTTTTAACTTTTTCAAGGGAGGCCGATAATTTTATATCTAAATTAAAGCTTAGGTTCTCCCCTTTCAGACAAAAACCATACTTTTGAATTTGGATAATTATTTCGTACCTTAAACGGCCTCCATGGACACTTAGCCCTCTGTAAAATACGGTCAACTTGCATGCGGTTTCACCGCAAACAATACAGCACTATACAGTGTTACAAAAAAACATTTCTAGGGTTGGAAATAACTTTTAAAGTTTTCAAGGGAGGCCGATAATTTTATATCTAAATTAAAGCTTAGGTTCTCCCCTTTCAGAAAAACACCATACTTTTGAATTTGGATAATTATTTCGTACCTTAAACGGCCTCCATGGACACTTAGCCCTCTGTAAAATACGGTCAACTTGCATGCGGTTTCACCGCAAACAATACAACACTATACAGTGTTACAAAACAACTTTTCTAGGGTTGGAAATAACTTTTAAAGTTTTCAAGGGAGGCCGATAATTTTATATCTAAATTAAAGCTTAGGTTCTCTCCTTTCAGAAAAACGTCATACTTTTGAATTTGGATAATTATTTCGTACCTTAAACGGCCTCCATGGACACTTAGCCCTCTGTAAAATACGGTCAACTTGCATGCGGTTTCACCGCAAACAATACAGCACTATACAGTGTTACAAAAAAACATTTCTAGGGTTGGAAATAACTTTTAAAGTTTTCAAGGGAGGCCGATAATTTTATATCTAAATTAAAGCTTAGGTTCCCCCTTTCATAAAAACACCATACTTTTGAATTTGGATAATTATTTCGTACCTTAAACGGCCTCCATGGACACTTAGCCCTCTGTAAAATACGGTCAACTTGCATGCGGTTTCACCGCAAACAATACAGCACTATACAGTGTTACAAAAAAAACATTTCTATGGTTGGGAATAACTTTTAAAGTTTTCAAGGGAGGCCGATAATTTTATATCTAAATTAAAGCTTAGGTTCTTTCAGAAAAACACCATACTTTTGAATTTGGATAATTATTTCGTACCTTAAACGGCCTCCATGGACACTTAGCCCTCTGTAAAATACGGTCAACTTGCATGCGGTTTCACCGCAAACAATACAACACTATACAGTGTTACAAAAAAACATTTCTAGGGTTGGGAATAACTTTTAAAGTTTTCAAGGAAGTCCGATAATTTTATATCTAAATTAAAGCTTAGGTTCTGCCCTTTCAGAAAAACGTCATACTTTTGAATTTGGATAATTATTTCGTACCTTAAACGGCCTCCATGGACACTTAGCCCTCTGTAAAATACGGTCAACTTGCATGCGGTTTCACCGCAAACAATACAGCACTATACAGTGTTACAAAAAAAACATTTCTAGGGTTGGGAATAACTTTTAAAGTTTTCAAGGGAGGCCGATAATTTTATATCTAAATTAAAGCTTAGGTTCTCCCCTTTCAGAAAAACACCATACTTTTGAATTTGGATAATTATTTCGTACCTTAAACGGCCTCCATGGACACTTAGCCCTCTGTAAAATACGGTCAACTTGCATGCGGTTTCACCGCAAACAATACAACACTATACAGTGTTACAAAAAAACATTTCTAGGGTTGGGAATAACTTTTAAAGTTTTCAAGGGAGGCCGATAATTTTATATCTAAATTAAAGCTTAGGTTCTCCCTTTCAGAAAAACGTCATACTTTTGAATTTGGATAATTATTTCGTACCTTAAACGGCCTCCATGGACACTTAGCCCTCTGTAAAATACGGTCAACTTGCATGCGGTTTCACCGCAAACAATACAGCACTATACAGTGTTACAAAAAAAAACATTTCTAGGGTTGGAAATAACTTTTAAAGTTTTCAAGGGAGGCCGATAATTTTATATCTAAATTAAAGCTTAGGTTCTCCCCTTTCAGAAAAACACCATACTTTTGAATTTGGATAATTATTTCGTACCTTAAACGGCCTCCATGGACACTTAGCCCTCTGTAAAATACGGTCAACTTGCATGCGGTTTCACCGCAAACAATACAGCACTATACAGTGTTACAAAAAAAAACATTTCTAGGGTTGGAAATAACTTTTAAAGTTTTCAAGGAGGCCGATAATTTTATATCTAAATTAAAGCTTAGGTTCTGCCCTTTCAGAAAAACGTCATACTTTTGAATTTGGATAATTATTTCGTACCTTAAACGGCCTCCATGGACACTTAGCCCTCTGTAAAATACGGTCAACTTGCATCCGGTTTCACCGCAACCAATACAGCACTATACAGTGTTACAAAAAAAAACATTTCTAGGGTTGGAAATAACTTTTAAAGTTTTCAAGGGAGGCCGATAATTTTATATCTAAATTAAAGCTTAGGTTCTCCCCTTTCAGAAAAACACCATACTTTTGAATTTGGATAATTATTTCGTACCTTAAACGGCCTCCATGGACACTTAGCCCTCTGTAAAATACGGTCAACTTGCATGCGGTTTCACCGCAAACAATACAGCACTATACAGTGTTACAAAAAAAACATTTCTAGGGTTGGGAATAACTTTTAAAGTTTTCAAGGGAGGCCGATAATTTTATATCTAAATTAAAGCTTAGGTTCTCCCCTTTCAGAAAAACACCATACTTTTGAATTTGGATAATTATTTCGTACCTTAAACGGCCTCCATGGACACTTAGCCCTCTGTAAAATACGGTCAACTTGCATGCGGTTTCACCGCAAACAATACAGCACTATACAGTGTTACAAAAAAACATTTCTAGGGTTGGAAATAACTTTTAAAATTTTCAAGGGAGGCCGATAATTTTATATCTAAATTAAAGCTTAGGTTCTCCCTTTGAGAAAAACACCATACTTTTGAATTTGGATAATTATTTCGTACCTTAAACGGCCTCCATGGACACTTAGCCCTCTGTAAATACCGGTCAACTTGCATGCGGTTTCACCGCAAACAATACAGCACTATACAGTGTTACAAAAAAAAAACATTTCTAGGGTTGGGAATAACTTTTAAAGTTTTCAAGGGAGGCCGATAATTTTATATCTAAATTAAAGCTTAGGTTCTCCCCTTTCAGAAAAACACCATACTTTTGAATTTGGATAATTATTTCGTACCTTAAACGGCCTCCATGGACACTTAGCCCTCTGTAAAATACGGTCAACTTGCATGCGGTTTCACCGCAAACAATACAGCACTATACAGTGTTACAAAAAAACATTTCTAGGGTTGGGAATAACTTTTAAAGTTTTCAAAGGAGGCCGATAATTTTATATCTAAATTAAAGCTTAGGTTCTCGCCTTTCAGAAAAACGTCATACTTTTGAATTTGGATAATTATTTCGTACCTTAAACGGCCTCCATGGACACTTAGCCCTCTGTAAAATACGGTCAACTTGCATGCGGTTTCACCGCAAACAATACAGCACTATACAGTGTTACAAAAAAAACATTTCTAGGGTTGGAAATAACTTTTAAAGTTTTCAAGGGAGGCCGATAATTTTATATCTAAATTAAAGCTTAGGTTCTGCCCTTTCAGAAAAACGTCATACTTTTGAATTTGGATAATTATTTCGTACCTTAAACGGCCTCCATGGACACTTAGCCCTCTGTAAAATACGGTCAACTTGCATGCGGTTTCACCGCAAACAATACAGCACTATACAGTGTTACAAAAAAACATTTCTAGGGTTGGGAATAACTTTTAAAGTTTTCAAGCGAGGCCGATAATTTTATATCTAAATTAAAGCTTAGGTTCTCAGCCTTTCAGAAAAACACCATACTTTTGAATTTGGATAATTATTTCGTACCTTAAACGGCCTCCATGGACACTTAGCCCTCTGTAAAATACGGTCAACTTGCATGCGGTTTCACCGCAAACAATACATCACTATACAGTGTTACAAAAAAAAACATTTCTAGGGTTGGGAATAACTTTTAAAGTTTTCAAGGGAGGCCGATAATTTTATATCTAAATTAAAGCTTAGGTTCTCCCCTTTCAGAAAAACACCATACTTTTGAATTTGGATAATTATTTCGTACCTTAAACGGCCTCCATGGACACTTAGCCCTCTGTAAAATACGGTCAACTTGCATGCGGTTTCACCGCAAACAATACATCACTATACAGTGTTACAAAAAAAACATTTCTAGGGTTGGAAATAACTTTTAAAGTTTTCAAGGGAGGCCGATAATTTTATATCTAAATTAAAGCTTAGGTTCTCCCCTTTCAGAAAAACACCATACTTTTGAATTTGGATAATTATTTCGTACCTTAAACGGCCTCCATGGACACTTAGCCCTCTGTAAAATACGGTCAACTTGCATGCGGTTTCACCGCAAACAATACAGCACTATACAGTGTTACAAAAAAAACATTTCTAGGGTTGGGAATAACTTTTAAAGTTTTCAAGGGAGGCCGATAATTTTATATCTAAATTAAAGCTTAGGTTCTCCCCTTTCAGAAAAACCCAATACTTTTGAATTTGGATAATTATTTCGTACCTTAAACGGCCTCCATGGACACTTAGCCCTCTGTAAAATACGGTCAACTTGCATGCGGTTTCACCGCAAACAATACAGCACTATACAGTGTTACAAAAAAACATTTCTAGGGTTTGCAAATAACTTTTAAAGTTTTCAAGGGAGGCCGATAATTGTATATCTAAATTAAAGCTTAGGTTCTCCCTTTTCAGAAAAAACCAATACTTTTGAATTTGGATAATTATTTCGTACCTTAAACGGCCTCCATGGACACTTAGCCCTCTGTAAAATACGGTCAACTTGCATGCGGTTTCACCGCAAACAATACAGCACTATACAGTGTTACAAAAAAAAATTTCTAGGGTTGGGAATAACTTTTAAAGTTTTCAAGGGAGGCCGATAATTTTATATCTAAATTAAAGCTTAGGTTCTCCCCTTTCAGAAAAACGTCATACTTTTGAATTTGGATAATTATTTCGTACCTTAAACGGCCTCCATGGACACTTAGCCCTCTGTAAAATACGGTCAACTTGCATGCGGTTTCACCGCAAACAATACAGCACTATACAGTGTTACAAAAAAAACATTTCTAGGGTTGGAAATAACTTTTAAAATTTTCAAGGGAGGCCGATAATTTTATATCTAAATTAAAGCTTAGGTTCTCCCCTTTCAGAAAAACACCATACTTTTGAATTTGGATAATTATTTCGTACCTTAAACGGCCTCCATGGACACTTAGCCCTCTGTAAAATACGGTCAACTTGCATGCGGTTTCACCGCAAACAATACAGCACTATACAGTGTTACAAAAAAACATTTCTAGGGTTGGGAATAACTTTTAAAGTTTTCAAGGGAGGCCGATAATTTTATATCTAAATTAAAGCTTAGGTTCTCCCTTTCAGAAAAACACCATACTTTTGAATTTGGATAATTATTTCGTACCTTAAACGGCCTCCATGGACACTTAGCCCTCTGTAAAATACGGTCAACTTGCATGCGGTTTCACCGCAAACAATACAGCACTATACAGTGTTACAAAAAAACATTTCTAGGGTTGGAAATAACTTTTAAAGTTTTCAAGGGAGGCCGATAATTTTATATCTAAATTAAAGCTTAGGTTCTCCCCTTTCAGAAAAACACCATACTTTTGAATTTGGATAATTATTTCGTACCTTAAACGGCCTCCATGGACACTTAGCCCTCTGTAAAATACGGTCAACTTGCATGCGTTTCACCGCAAACAATACAGCACTATACAGTGTTACAAAAAAACATTTCTAGGGTTGGGAATAACTTTTAAAGTTTTCAAGGGAGGCCGATAATTTTATATCTAAATTAAAGCTTAGGTTCTCCCCTTTCAGAAAAACACCATACTTTTGAATTTGGATAATTATTTCGTACCTTAAACGGCCTCCATGGACACTTAGCCCTCTGTAAAATACGGTCAACTTGCATGCGGTTTCACCGCAAACAATACAGCACTATACAGTGTTACAAAAAAACATTTCTAGGGTTGGAAATAACTTTTAAAGTTTTCAAGGGAGGCCGATAATTTTATATCTAAATTAAAGCTTAGGTTCTCCCCTTTCAGAAAAACACCATACTTTTGAATTTGGATAATTATTTCGTACCTTAAACGGCCTCCATGGACACTTAGCCCTCTGTAAAATACGGTCAACTTGCATGCGGTTTCACCGCAAACAATACAGCACTATACAGTGTTACAAAAAAAACATTTCTAGGGTTGGGAATAACTTTTAAAGTTTTCAAGGGAGGCCGATAATTTTATATCTAAATTAAAGCTTAGGTTCTCCCTTTCAGAAAAACACCATACTTTTGAATTTGGATAATTATTTCGTACCTTAAACGGCCTCCATGGACACTTAGCCCTCTGTAAAATACGGTCAACTTGCATGCGGTTTCACCGCAAACAATACAGCACTATACAGTGTTACAAAAAAAACATTTCTAGGGTTGGCAATAACTTTTAAAGTGTTCAAGGGAGTCCGATAATTTTATATCTAAATTAAAGCTTAGGTTCTCTCCATTCAGAAAAACATACTTTTGAATTTGGATAATTATTTCGTACCTTAAACGGCCTCCATGGACACTTAGCCCTCTGTAAAATACGGTCAACTTGCGTGCGGTTTCACCGCAAACAATACAGCACTATACAGTGTTACAAAAACATTTCTAGGGTTGGGAATAACTTTTAAAGTTTTCAAAGGGAGGCCGATAATTTTATATCTAAATTAAAGCTTAGGTTCTCCCTTTCAGAAAAACACCATACTTTTGAATTTGGATAATTATTTCGTACCTTAAACGGCCTCCATGGACACTTAGCCCTCTGTAAAATACCTTCAACTTGCATGCGGTTTCACCGCAAACAATACAACACTATATACAGTGTTACAAAGAAAACATTTCTAGGGTTGGAATAACTTTTAAAGTTTTCAAGGGAGGCCGATAATTTTAAATCTAAATTAAATCGTAGGTTCTCCCCTTTCAGAAAAACACCATACTTTTGAATTTGGATAATTATTTCGTACCTTAAACGGCCTCCATGGACACTTAGCCCTCTGTAAAATACGGTCAACTTGCATGCGGTTTCACCGCAAACAATAAAGCACTATACAGTGTTACAAAAAAAACATTTCTAGGGTTGGGAATAACTTTTAAAGTTTTCAAGGGAGGCCGATAATTTTATATCTAAATTAAAGCTTAGGTTCTCCCCTTTCAGAAAAACGTCATACTTTTGAATTTGGATAATTATTTCGTACCTTAAACGGCCTCCATGGACACTTAGCCCTCTGTAAAATACGGTCAACTTGCATCCGGTTTCACCGCAACCAATACAGCTCTATACAGTGTTACAAAAAAAACATTTCTAGGGTTGGGAATAACTTTTAAAGTTTTCAAGGGAGGCCGATAATTTTATATCTAAATTAAAGCTTAGGTTCTCCCTTTCAGAAAAACACCATACTTTTGAATTTGGATAATTATTTCGTACCTTAAACGGCCTCCATGGACACTTAGCCCTCTGTAAAATACGGTCAACTTGCATGCGGTTTCACCGCAAACAATACAGCACTATACAGTGTTACAAAAAACATTTCTAGGGTTGGGAATAACTTTTAAAGTTTTCAAGGGAGGCCGATAATTTTATATCTAAATTAAAGCTTAGGTTCTCCCCTTTCAGAAAAACACCATACTTTTGAATTTGGATAATTATTTCGTACCTTAAACGGCCTCCATGGACACTTAGCCCTCTGTAAAATACGGTCAACTTGCATGCGGTTTCACCGCAAACAATACAGCACTATACAGTGTTACAAAAAAAAAAACATTTCTAGGGTTGGGAATAACTTTTAAAGTTTTCAAGGGAGGCCGATAATTTTATATCTAAATTAAAGCTTAGGTTCTCCCCTTTCAGAAAAACACGATACTTTTGAATTTGGATAATTATTTCGTACCTTAAACGGCCTCCATGGACACTTAGCCCTCTGTAAAATACGGTCAACTTGCATGCGGTTTCACCGCAAACAATACAGCACTATACAGTGTTACAAAAAAACATTTCTAGGGTTGGGAATAACTTTTAAAGTTTTCAAAGGGAGGCCGATAATTTTATATCTAAATTAAAGCTTAGGTTCTCCCCTTTCAGAAAAACACCATACTTTTGAATTTGGATAATTATTTCGTACCTTAAACGGCCTCCATGGACACTTAGCCCTCTGTAAAATACGGTCAACTTGCATGCGGTTTCACCGCAAACAATACAGCACTATACAGTGTTACAAAAAAACATTTCTAGGGTTGGGAATAACTTTTAAAGTTTTCAAGCAGGGCCGATAATTTTATATCTAAATTAAAGCTTAGGTTCTCCCCTTTCAGAAAAACACCATACTTTTGAATTTGGATAATTATTTCGTACCTTAAACGGCCTCCATGGACACTTAGCCCTCTGTAAAATACGGTCAACTTGCATGCGGTTTCACCGCAAACAATACATCACTATACAGTGTTACAAAAAAAACATTTCTAGGGTTGGGAATAACTTTTAAAGTTTTCAAGGGAGGCCGATAATTTTATATCTAAATTAAAGCTTAGGTTCTCACCTTTCAGAAAAACACCATACTTTTGAATTTGGATAATTATTTCGTACCTTAAACGGCCTCCATGGACATAGCCCTCTGTAAAATACGGTCAACTTGCATGCGGTTTCACCGCAAACAATACAGCACTATACAGTGTTACAAAAAAAACATTTCTAGGGTTGGGAATAACTTTTAAAGTTTTCAAGGGAGGCCGATAATTTTATATCTAAATTAAAGCTTAGGTTCTCCCCTTTCAGAAAAACACCATACTTTTGAATTTGGATAATTATTTCGTACCTTAAACGGCCTCCATGGACACTTAGCCCTCTGTAAAATACGGTCAACTTGCATGCGGTTTCACCGCAAACAATACAGCACTATACAGTGTTACAAAAAAACATTTCTAGGGTTGGGAATAACTTTTAAAGTTTTCAAGGGAGGCCGATAATTTTATATCTAAATTAAAGCTTAGGTTCTCCCCTTTCAGAAAAACACCATACTTTTGAATTTGGATAATTATTTCGTACCTTAAACGGCCTCCATGGACACTTAGCCCTCTGTAAAATACCGTCAACTTGCATGCGGTTTCACCGCAAACAATACAGCACTATACAGTGTTACAAAAAAACATTTCTAGAGTTGGAAATAACTTTTAAAGTTTTCAAGGAAGGCCGATAATTTTATATCTAAATTAAAGCTTAGGTTCTCCCCTTTCAGAAAAACACCATACTTTTGAATTTGGATAATTATTTCGTACCTTAAACGGCCTCCATGGACACTTAGCCCTCTGTAAAATACGGTCAACTTGCATGCGGTTTCACCGCAAACAATACAGCACTATACAGTGTTACAAAAAAACATTTCTATGGTTGGAAATAACTTTTAAAGTTTTCAAGGGCCGATAATTTTATATCTAAATTAAAGCTTAGGTTCTCCCCTTTCAGAAAAACGTCATACTTTTGAATTTGGATAATTATTTCGTACCTTAAACGGCCTCCATGGACACTTAGCCCTCTGTAAAATACGGTCAACTTGCATGCGGTTTCACCGCAAACAATACAGCACTATACAGTGTTACAAAACACATTTCTAGGGTTGGAAATAACTTTTAAAGTTTTCAAGGGAGGCCGATAATTTTATATCTAAATTAAAGCTTAGGTTCTCCCCTTTCAGAAAAACACCATACTTTTGAATTTGGATAATTATTTCGTACCTTAAACGGCCTCCATGGACACTTAGCCCTCTGTAAAATACGGTCAACTTGCATCCGGTTTCACCGCAAACAATACAGCACTATACAGTGTTACAAAAAAAAACATTTCTATGGTTGGGAATAACTTTTAAAGTTTTCAAGGGAGGCCGATAATTTTATATCTAAATTAAAGCTTAGGTTCTCCCCTTTCAGAAAAACACCATACTTTTGAATTTGGATAATTATTTCGTACCTTAAACGGCCTCCATGGACACTTAGCCCTCTGTAAAATACGGTCAACTTGCATGCGGTTTCACCGCAAACAATACAGCACTATACAGTGTTACAAAAAAACATTTCTAGGGTTGGGAATAACTTTTAAAGTTTTCAAGAGAGGCCGATAATTTTATATCTAAATTAAAGCTTAGGTTCTCCCCTTTCAGAAAAACACCATACTTTTGAATTTGGATAATTATTTCGTACCTTAAACGGCCTCCATGGACACTTAGCCCTCTGTAAAATACGGTCAACTTGCATGCGGTTTCACCGCAAACAATACAGCACTATACAGTGTTACAAAAAAACATTTCTAGGGTTGGGAATAACTTTTAAAGTTTTCAAGGGAGGCCGATAATTTTATATCTAAATTAAAGCTTAGGTTCTCCCCTTTCAGAAAAAACCAATACTTTTGAATTTGGATAATTATTTCGTACCTTAAACGGCCTCCATGGACACTTAGCCCTCTGTAAAATACGGTCAACTTGCATGCGGTTTCACCGCAAACAATACAGCACTATACAGTGTTACAAAAAAAAACATTTCTAGGGTTGGGAATAACTTTTAAAGTTTTCAAGGGAGGCCGATAATTTTATATCTAAATTAAAGCTTAGGTTCTCCCCTTTCAGAAAAACACCATACTTTTGAATTTGGATAATTATTTCGTACCTTAAACGGCCTCCATGGACACTTAGCCCTCTGTAAAATACGGTCAACTTGCATGCGGTTTCACCGCAAACAATACAGCACTATACAGTGTTACAAAAAAACATTTCTAGGGTTGGAAATAACTTTTAAAATTTTCAAGGGAGGCCGATAATTTTATATCTAAATTAAAGCTTAGGTTCTACCCTTTCAGAAAAACACCATACTTTTGAATTTGGATAATTATTTCGTACCTTAAACGGCCTCCATGGACACATAGCCCTCTGTAAAATACCGTCAACTTGCATGCGGTTTCACCGCAAACAATACAGCACTATACAGTGTTACAAAAAAACATTTCTAGGGTTGGGAATAACTTTTAAAGTTTTCAAGGAGGCCGATAATTTTATATCTAAATTAAAGCTTAGGTTCTCCCCTTTCAGAAAAACACCATACTTTTGAATTTGGATAATTATTTCGTACCTTAAACGGCCTCCATGGACACTTAGCCCTCTGTAAAATACGGTCAACTTGCATGCGGTTTCACCGCAAACAATACAGCACTATACAGTGTTACAAAAAAAACATTTCTAGGGTTGGAAATAACTTTTAAAGTTTTCAAGGAAGGCCGATAATTTTATATCTAAATTAAAGCTTAGGTTCTCCCCTTTCAGAAAAACACCATACTTTTGAATTTGGATAATTATTTCGTACCTTAAACGGCCTCCATGGACACTTAGCCCTCTGTAAAATACGGTCAACTTGCATGCGGTTTCACCGCAAACAATACAACACTATACAGTGTTACAAAAAACATTTCTAGGGTTGGGAATAACTTTAAAGTTTTCAAGGGAGGCCGATAATTTTATATCTAAATTAAAGCTTAGGTTCTCCCCTTTCAGAAAAACACCATACTTTTGAATTTGGATAATTATTTCGTACCTTAAACGGCCTCCATGGACACTTAGCCCTCTGTAAAATACGGTCAACTTGCATGCGGTTTCACCGCAAACAATACACCACTATACAGTGTTACAAAAAACATTTCTAGGGTTGGGAATAACTTTTAAAGTTTTCAAGGGAGGCCGATAATTTTATATCTAAATTAAAGCTTAGGTTCTCCCCTTTCAGAAAAACGTCATACTTTTGAATTTGGATAATTATTTCGTACCTTAAACGGCCTCCATGGACACTTAGCCCTCTGTAAAATACGGTCAACTTGCATGCGGTTTCACCGCAAACAATACAGCACTATACAGTGTTACAAAAAAAAAACATTTCTAGGGTTGGAAATAACTTTTAAAGTTTTCAAGGGAGGCCGATAATTTTATATCTAAATTAAAGCTTAGGTTCTCCCCTTTCAGAAAAACACCATACTTTTGAATTTGGATAATTATTTCGTACCTTAAACGGCCTCCATGGACACTTAGCCCTCTGTAAAATACGGTCAACTTGCATGCGGTTTCACCGCAAACAATACAGCACTATACAGTGTTACAAAAAAACATTTCTAGGGTTGGGAATAACTTTTAAAGTTTTCAAGGAGGCCGATAATTTTATATCTAAATTAAAGCTTAGGTTCTCCCCTTTCAGAAAAACACCATACTTTTGAATTTGGATAATTATTTCGTACCTTAAACGGCCTCCATGGACACTTAGCCCTCTGTAAATACGGTCAACTTGCATCCGGTTTCACCGCAAACAATACAGCACTATACAGTGTTACAAAAAAACATTTCTAGGGTTGGGAATAACTTTTAAAGTTTTCAAGGGAGGCCGATAATTTTATATCTAAATTAAAGCTTAGGTTCTCCCCTTTCAGAAAAACACCATACTTTTGAATTTGGATAATTATTTCGTACCTTAAACGGCCTCCATGGACACTTAGCCCTCTGTAAAATACGGTCAACTTGCATGCGGTTTCACCGCAAACAATACAGCACTATACAGTGTTACAAAAAACATTTCTAGGGTTGGGAATAACTTTTAAAGTTTTCAAGGGAGGCCGATAATTTTATATCTAAATTAAAGCTTAGGTTCTCCCCTTTCAGAAAAACACCATACTTTTGAATTTGGATAATTATTTCGTACCTTAAACGGCCTCCATGGACACTTAGCCCTCTGTAAAATACGGTCAACTTGCATGCGGTTTCACCGCAAACAATACAGCACTATACAGTGTTACAAAAAAAACATTTCTAGGGTTGGGAATAACTTTTAAAGTTTTCAAAGGAGGCCGATAATTTTATATCTAAATTAAAGCTTAGGTTCTCCCCTTTCAGAAAAACACCATACTTTTGAATTTGGATAATTATTTCGTACCTTAAACGGCCTCCATGGACACTTAGCCCTCTGTAAAATACGGTCAACTTGCATGCGGTTTCACCGCAAACAATACAACACTATACAGTGTTACAAAAAAACATTTCTAGGGTTGGGAATAACTTTTAAGTTTTCAAGGGAGGCCGATAATTTTATATCTAAATTAAAGCTTAGGTTCTCCCCTTTCAGAAAAACACCATACTTTTGAATTTGGATAATTATTTCGTACCTTAAACGGCCTCCATGGACACTTAGCCCTCTGTAAAATACGGTCAACTTGCATGCGGTTTCACCGCAAACAATACAACACTATACAGTGTTACGAAAAAAACATTTCTAGGGTTGGGAATAACTTTTAAAGTTTTCAAGGGAGGCCGATAATTTTATATCTAAATTAAAGCTTAGGTTCTCCCCTTTCAGAAAAACGTCATACTTTTGAATTTGGATAATTATTTCGTACCTTAAACGGCCTCCATGGACACTTAGCCCTCTGTAAAATAGCGTCAACTTGCGTGCGGTTTCACCGCAAACAATACTATACAGTGTTACAAAAAATAACATTTCTAGGGTTGGGAATAACTTTTAAAGTTTTCAAGGGAGGCCGATAATTTTATATCTAAATTAAAGCTTAGGTTCTCCCCTTTCAGAAAAACACCATACTTTTGAATTTGGATAATTATTTCGTACCTTAAACGGCCTCCATGGACACTTAGCCCTCTGTAAAATACGGTCAACTTGCATGCGGTTTCACCGCAAACAATACAACACTATACAGTGTTACAAAAAAACATTTCTAGGGTTGGGAATAACTTTTAAAGTTTTCAAGGGAGGCCGATAATTTTATATCTAAATTAAAGCTTAGGTTCTCCCCTTTCAGAAAATCGTACCTTAAACGGCCTCCATGGACACTTAGCCCTCTGTAAAATACGGTCAACTTGCATGCGGTTTCACCGCAAACAATACAGCACTATACAGTGTTACAAAAAAACATTTCTAGGGTTTGGAATAACTTTTAAAGTTTTCAAGGGAGGCCGATAATTTTATATCTAAATTAAAGCTTAGGTTCTCCCCTTTCAGAAAAACACCATACTTTTGAATTTGGATAATTATTTCGTACCTTAAACGGCCTCCATGGACACTTAGCCCTCTGTAAAATACGGTCAACTTGCATGCGGTTTCACCGCAAACAATACAGCACTATACAGTGTTACAAAAAAAACATTTCTAGGGTTGGGAATAACTTTTAAAGTTTTCAAGGGAGGCCGATAATTTTATATCTAAATTAAAGCTTAGGTTCTCCATTTAAGAAAAACACCATACTTTTGAATTTGGATAATTATTTCGTACCTTAAACGGCCTCCATGGACACTAGCCCTCTGTAAAATACGGTCAACTTGCATGCGGTTTCACCGCAAACAATACAACACTATACATTGTTACAATAAAAAACATTTCTGGGGTTGGGAATAAACTTTACAGTTTTCAATGGAGGACGATAATTTTATATCTAAGTTAAAGCTTAGGTTCTCCCTTTCAGAAAAACACCATACTTTCGAATTTGGATAATTATTTCGTACCTTAAACGGCCTCCATGGACACTTAGCCCTCTGTAAAATACGGTCAACTTGCATCCGGTTTCACCGCAAACAATACAGCACTATATACAGTGTTACAAAAAAACATTTCTAGGGTTGGAAATAACTTTTAAAGTTTTCAAGGGAGGCCGATAATTTTATATCTAAATTAAAGCTTAGGTTCTCCCCTTTCAGAAAAACACCATACTTTTGAATTTGGATAATTATTTCGTACCTTAAACGGCCTCCATGAAATAAAGTCTGTGTAAAATACGGTCAACTTGCATGCGGTTTCACCGCAAACAATACAGCACTATACAGTGTTACAAAAAAAACATTTCTAGGGTTGGGAATAACTTTTAAAGTTTTCAAGGGAGGCCGATAATTTTATATCTAAATTAAAGCTTAGGTTCTCCCCTTTCAGAAAAACGTCATACTTTTGAATTTGGATAATTATTTCGTACCTTAAACGGCCTCCATGGACACTTAGCCCTCTGTAAAATACGGTCAACTTGCATCCGGTTTCACGCAAACAATACAGCACTATACAGTGTTACAAAAAAAAACATTTCTAGGGTTGGAAATAACTTTTACAATTTTCAAGGGAGGCCGATAATTTTATATCTAAATTAAAGCTTAGGTTCTCCCCTTTCAGAAAAACACCATACTTTTGAATTTGGATAATTATTTCGTACCTTAAACGGCCTCCATGGACACTTAGCCCTCTGTAAAATACGGTCAACTTGCATGCGGTTTCACCGCAAACAATACAGCACTATACAGTGTTACAAAAAAACATTTCTAGGGTTGGAAATAACTTTTAAAGTTTTCAAGGGAGGCCGATAATTTTATATCTAAATTAAAGCTTAGGTTCTCCCCTTTCAGAAAAACACCATACTTTTGAATTTGGATAATTATTTCGTACCTTAAACGGCCTCCATGGACACTTAGCCCTCTGTAAAATACGGTCAACTTGCATGCGGTTTCACCGCCAACAATACAGCACTATACAGTGTTCCGAAAAAACATGTCTAGGGTTGGGACTAACTTTTCAAGTTTTCAAGGGAGGCCGATAATTTTATATCTAAATTAAAGCTTAGGTCTCTCCTTTCAGAAAAACACCATACTTTTGAATTTGGATAATTATTTCGTACCTTAAACGGCCTCCATGGACACTTAGCCCTCTGTAAAATACGGTCAACTTGCATCCGGTTTCACCGCAAACAATACAGCACTATACAGTGTTACAAAAAAAACATTTCTAGGGTTGGAAATAACTT
This sequence comes from Zoroaster sp. YZ-2022, assembly GCA_029582265.1. NCBI lineage: Eukaryota > Metazoa > Echinodermata > Asteroidea > Forcipulatida > Zoroasteridae > Zoroaster > Zoroaster sp. YZ-2022. Next base: position 864,111 of record CM055824.1, read on the forward strand.
TTAAAGTTTTCAAGGAGGCCGATAATTTATATCTAAATTAAAGCTTAGGTTCTCCCTTTCAGAAAAACACCATACTTTTGAATTTGGATAATTATTTCGTACCTTAAACGGCCTCCATGGACACTTAGCCCTCTGTAAAATACGGTCAACTTGCATGGTTTCACCGCAAACAATACAGCACTATACAGTGTTACAAAGAAAAACATTTCTAGGGTTGGAAATAACTTTTAAAGTTTTCAAGGGAGGCTGATAATTTTATATCTAAATTAAAGCTTAGGTTCTCAGCCTTTCAGAAAAACACCATACTTTTGAATTTGGATAATTATTTCGTACCTTAAACGGCCTCCATGGACACTTAGCCCTCTGTAAAATACGGTCAACTTGCATGCGGTTTCACCGCAAACAATACATCACTATACAGTGTTACAAAAAAAAACATTTCTAGGGTTGGGAATAACTTTTAAAGTTTTCAAGGGAGGCCGATAATTTTATATCTAAATTAAAGCTTAGGTTCTCCCTTTCAGAAAAACACCATACTTTTGAATTTGGATAATTATTTCGTACCTTAAACGGCCTCCATGGACACTTAGCCCTCTGTAAAATACGGTCAACTTGCATGCGGTTTCACCGCAAACAATACAGCACTATACAGTGTTACAAAAAAAAACATTTCTAGGGTTGGAAATAACTTTTAAAGTTTTCAAGGGAGGCCGATAATTTTATATCTAAATTAAAGCTTAGGTTCTCCCCTTTCAGAAAAACGTCATACTTTTGAATTTGGATAATTATTTCGTACCTTAAACGGCCTCCATGGACACTTAGCCCTCTGTAAAATACCGTCAACTTGCATGCGGTTTCACCGCAAACAATACAGCACTATACAGTGTTACAAAAAAAACATTTCTAGGGTTGGGAATAACTTTTAAAGTTTTCAAGGGAGGCCGATAATTTTATATCTAAATTAAAGCTTAGGTTCTCCCCTTTCAGAAAAACACCATACTTTTGAATTTGGATAATTATTTCGTACCTTAAACGGCCTCCATGGACACTTAGCCCTCTGTAAAATACGGTCAACTTGCATCCGGTTTCACCGCAAACAATACAGCACTATACAGTGTTACAAAAAAACATTTCTAGGGTTGGAAATAACTTTTAAAGTTTTCAAGGGAGGCCGATAATTTTATATCTAAATTAAAGCTTAGGTTCTCCCCTTTCAGAAAAACACCATACTTTTGAATTTGGATAATTATTTCGTACCTTAAACGGCCTCCATGGACACTTAGCCCTCTGTAAAATACGGTCAACTTGCATGCGGTTTCACCGCAAACAATACAGCACTATACAGTGTTACAAAAAAAACATTTCTAGGGTTGGGAATAACTTTTAAAGTTTTCAAGGGAGGCCGATAATTTTATATCTAAATTAAAGCTTAGGTTCTCCCCTTTCAGAAAAACACCATACTTTTGAATTTGGATAATTATTTCGTACCTTAAACGGCCTCCATGGACACTTAGCCCTCTGTAAAATACGGTCAACTTGCATGCGGTTTCACCGCAAACAATACATCACTATACAGTGTTACAAAAAAACATTTCTAGGGTTGGGAATAACTTTTAAAGTTTTCAAGGGAGGCCGATAATTTTATATCTAAATTAAAGCTTAGGTTCTCCCTTTCAGAAAAACACCATACTTTTGAATTTGGATAATTATTTCGTACCTTAAACGGCCTCCATGGACACTTAGCCCTCTGTAAAATACGGTCAACTTGCATGCGGTTTCACCGCAAACAATACATCACTATACAGTGTTACAAAACACATTTCTAGGGTTGGAAATAACTTTTAAAGTTTTCAAGGGAGGCCGATAATTTTATATCTAAATTAAAGCTTAGGTTCTCCCTTTCAGAAAAACACCATACTTTTGAATTTGGATAATTATTTCGTACCTTAAACGGCCTCCATGGACACTTAGCCCTCTGTAAAATACGGTCAACTTGCATGCGGTTTCACCGCAAACAATACAGCACTATACAGTGTTACAAAAAACATTTCTAGGGTTGGGAATAACTTTTAAAGTTTTCAAGGGAGGCCGATAATTTTATATCTAAATTAAAGCTTAGGTTCTCCCCTTTCAGAAAAACACCATACTTTTGAATTTGGATAATTATTTCGTACCTTAAACGGCCTCCATGGACACTTAGCCCTCTGTAAAATACGGTCAACTTGCATGCGGTTTCACCGCAAACAATACAGCACTATACAGTGTTACAAAAAAAACATTTCTAGGGTTGGAAATAACTTTTAAAGTTTTCAAGGGAGGCCGATAATTTTATATCTAAATTAAAGCTTAGGTTCTCCCCTTTCAGAAAAACACCATACTTTTGAATTTGGATAATTATTTCGTACCTTAAACGGCCTCCATGGACACTTAGCCCTCTGTAAAATACGGTCAACTTGCATGCGGTTTCACCGCAAACAATACAACACTATACAGTGTTACAAAAAAAACATTTCTAGGGTTGGGAATAACTTTTAAAGTTTTCAAGGGAGGCCGATAATTTTATATCTAAATTAAAGCTTAGGTTCTCCCTTTCAGAAAAACACCATACTTTTGAATTTGGATAATTATTTCGTACCTTAAACGGCCTCCATGGACACTTAGCCCTCTGTAAAATACGGTCAACTTGCATGCGGTTTCACCGCAAACAATACACCACTATACAGTGTTACAAAAAAACATTTCTAGGGTTGGGAATAACTTTTAAAGTTTTCAAGGGAGGCCGATAATTTTATATCTAAATTAAAGCTTAGGTTCTCCCCTTTCAGAAAAACACCATACTTTTGAATTTGGATAATTATTTCGTACCTTAAACGGCCTCCATGGACACTTAGCCCACTGTAAAATACGGTCAACTTGCATGCGGTTTCACCGCAAACAATACAGCACTATACAGTGTTACAAAAAACATTTCTAGGGTTGGGAATAACTTTTAAAGTTTTCAAGGGAGGCCGATAATTTTATATCTAAATTAAAGCTTAGGTTCTCCCGTTTCAGAAAAACACCATACTTTTGAATTTGGATAATTATTTCGTACCTTAAACGGCCTCCATGGATACTTAGCCCTCTGTAAAATACCGTCAACTTGCATGCGGTTTCACCGCAAACAATACAGCACTATACAGTGTTACAAAAAAAACATTTCTAGGGTTGGGAATAACTTTTAAAGTTTTCAAAGGAGGCCGATAATTTTATATCTAAATTAAAGCTTAGGTTCTCCCCTTTCAGAAAAACACCATACTTTTGAATTTGGATAATTATTTCGTACCTTAAACGGCCTCCATGGACACTTAGCCCTCTGTAAAATACGGTCAACTTGCATGCGGTTTCACCGCAAACAATACAGCACTATACAGTGTTACAAAAAAACATTTCTAGGGTTGGGAATAACTTTTAAAGTTTTCAGAGGAGGCCGATAATTTTATATCTAAATTAAAGCTTAGGTTCTCCCCTTTCAGAAAAACACCATACTTTTGAATTTGGATAATTATTTCGTACCTTAAACGGCCTCCATGGACACTTAGCCCTCTGTAAAAACGGTCAACTTGCATGCGGTTTCACTGCAAACAATACAGCACTATACAGTGTTACAAAAAACATTTCTAGGGTTGGGGAAATAACTTTTAAAGTTTTCAAGGGAGGCCGATAATTTTATATCTAAATTAAAGCTTAGGTTCTCCCTTTCAGAAAAACACCATACTTTTGAATTTGGATAATTATTTCGTACCTTAAACGGCCTCCATGGACACTTAGCCCTCTGTAAAATACGGTCAACTTGCATGCGGTTTCACCGCAAACAATACAGCACTATACAGTGTTACAAAAAAAACATTTCTAGGGTTGGGAATAACTTTTAAAGTTTTCAAGGGAGGCCGATAATTTTATATCTAAATTAAAGCTTAGGTTCTCCCCTTTCAGAAAAACACCATACTTTTGAATTTGGATAATTATTTCGTACCTTAAACGGCCTCCATGGACACTTAGCCCTCTGTAAAATACGGTCAACTTGCATGCGGTTTCACCGCAAACAATACAACACTATACAGTGTTACAAAAAAACATTTCTAGGGTTGGGAATAACTTTTAAAGTTTTCAAGGGAGGCCGATAATTTTATATCTAAATTAAAGCTTAGGTTCTCCCTTTCAGAAAAACACCATACTTTTGAATTTGGATAATTATTTCGTACCTTAAACGGCCTCCATGGACACTTAGCCCTCTGTAAAATACGGTCAACTTGCATGCGGTTTCACCGCAAACAATACAGCACTATACAGTGTTACAAAAAAAACATTTCTAGGGTTGGGAATAACTTTTAAAGTTTTCAGAGGAGGCCGATAATTTTATATCTAAATTAAAGCTTAGGTTCTCCCCTTTCAGAAAAACACCATACTTTTGAATTTGGATAATTATTTCGTACCTTAAACGGCCTCCATGGACACTTAGCCCTCTGTAAAATACGGTCAACTTGCATGCGGTTTCACCGCAAACAATACAGCACTATACAGTGTTACAAAAAAAAAACATTTCTAGGGTTGGGAATAACTTTTAAAGTTTTCAAGGGAGGCCGATAATTTTATATCTAAATTAAAGCTTAGGTTCTCCCCTTTCAGAAAAACGTCATACTTTTGAATTTGGATAATTATTTCGTACCTTAAACGGCCTCCATGGACACTTAGCCCTCTGTAAAATACGGTCAACTTGCATGCGGTTTCACCGCAAACAATACAGCACTATACAGTGTTACAAAAAAAACATTTCTAGGGTTGGGAATAACTTTTAAAGTTTTCAAGGGAGGCCGATAATTTTATATCTAAATTAAAGCTTAGGTTCTCCCCTTTCAGAAAAACACCATACTTTTGAATTTGGATAATTATTTCGTACCTTAAACGGCCTCCATGGACACTTAGCCCTCTGTAAAATACGGTCAACTTGCATGCGGTTTCACCGCAAACAATACAGCACTATACAGTGTTACAAAAAAACATTTCTAGGGTTGGGAATAACTTTTAAAGTTTTCAAGGGAGGCCGATAATTTTATATCTAAATTAAAGCTTAGGTTCTCCTTTCAGAAAAACACCATACTTTTGAATTTGGATAATTATTTCGTACCTTAAACGGCCTCCATGGACACTTAGCCCTCTGTAAAATACGGTCAACTTGCATGCGGTTTCACCGCAAACAATACAGCACTATACAGTGTTACAAAAAAACATTTCTAGGGTTGGAAATAACTTTTAAAGTTTTCAAGGGAGGCCGATAATTTTATATCTAAATTAAAGCTTAGGTTCTCCCCTTTCAGAAAAACACCATACTTTTGAATTTGGATAATTATTTCGTACCTTAAACGGCCTCCATGGACACTTAGCCCTCTGTAAAATACCGTCAACTTGCATGCGGTTTCACCGCAAACAATACAGCACTATATACAGTGTTACAAAAAAAACATTTCTAGGGTTGGGAATAACTTTTAAAGTTTTCAAGGGAGGCCGATAATTTTATATCTAAATTAAAGCTTAGGTTCTCCCCTTTCAGAAAAACACCATACTTTTGAATTTGGATAATTATTTCGTACCTTAAACGGCCTCCATGGACACTTAGCCCTCTGTAAAATACGGTCAACTTGCATGCGGTTTCACAGAAAACAATACAGCACTATACAGTGTTACAAAAAAAAAACATTTCTAGGGTTGGAAATAACTTTTAAAGTTTTAAAGGGAGGCCGATAATTTTATATCTAAATTAAAGCTTAGGTTCTCCCCTTTCAGAAAAACACCATACTTTTGAATTTGGATAATTATTTCGTACCTTAAACGGCCTCCATGGACACTAAGCCCTCTGTAAAATACGGTCAACTTGCATGCGGTTTCACCGCAAACAATACAGCACTATACAGTGTTACAAAAAAAACATTTCTAGGGTTGGGAATAACTTTTAAAGTTTTCAAGGGAGGCCGATAATTTTATATCTAAATTAAAGCTTAGGTTCTCCCCTTTCAGAAAAACGTCATACTTTTGAATTTGGATAATTATTTCGTACCTTAAACGGCCTCCATGGACACTTAGCCCTCTGTAAAATACGGTCAACTTGCATGCGGTTTCACCGCAAACAATACAGCACTATACAGTGTTACAAAAAAAACATTTCTAGGGTTGGGAATAACTTTAAAGTTTTCAAGGGAGGCCGATAATTTTATATCTAAATTAAAGCTTAGGTTCTCCCCTTTCAGAAAAACACCATACTTTTGAATTTGGATAATTATTTCGTACCTTAAACGGCCTCCATGGACACTTAGCCCTCTGTAAAATACGGTCAACTTGCATGCGGTTTCACCGCAAACAATACAACACTATACAGTGTTACAAAAAAACATTTCTAGGGTTGGGGAAATAACTTTTAAAAGTTTTCAAAGGGAGGCCGATAATTTTATATCTAAATTAAAGCTTAGGTTCTCCCTTTCAGAAAAACACCATACTTTTGAATTTGGATAATTATTTCGTACCTTAAACGGCCTCCATGGACACTTAGCCCTCTGTAAAATACGGTCAACTTGCATGCGGTTTCACCGCAAACAATACAGCACTATACAGTGTTACAAAAAAAAACATTTTAGGGTTGGAAATAACTTTTAAAGTTTTCAAGGGAGGCCGATAATTTTATATCTAAATTAAAGCTTAGGTTCTCCCTTTCAGAAAAACGTCATACTTTTGAATTTGGATAATTATTTCGTACCTTAAACGGCCTCCATGGACACTTAGCCCTCTGTAAAATACGGTCAACTTGCATGCGGTTTCACCGCAAACAATACAAGAGCACTATACAGTGATACAAAAAAAACATTTATAGGGTTGGGAATAACTTTTAAAGATTTCAAGTTAGGCCGATAATTTTATATCTAAATAAAAGCTTAGGTTCTCCCCTTTCAGAAAAACACCATACTTTTGAATTTGGATAATTATTTCGTACCTTAAACGGCCTCCATGGACACTTAGCCCTCTGTAAAATACGGTCAACTTGCATGCGGTTTCACCGCAAACAATACATCACTATACAGTGTTACAAAAAAAAACATTTCTAGGGTTGGGAATAACTTTTAAAGTTTTCAAGGGAGGCCGATAATTTTATATCTAAATTAAAGCTTAGGTTCTCCCCTTTCAGAAAAACACCATACTTTTGAATTTGGATAATTATTTCGTACCTTAAACGGCCTCCATGGACACTTAGCCCTCTGTAAAATACGGTCAACTTGCATGCGGTTTCACCGCAAACAATACAGCACTATACAGTGTTACAAAAAAACATTTCTAGGGTTGGAAATAACTTTTAAAGTTTTCAAGGGAGGCCGATAATTTTATATCTAAATTAAAGCTTAGGTTCTCACCTTTGAGCATAACGTCATACTTTTGAATTTGGATAATTATTTCGTACCTTAAACGGCCTCCATGGACACTTAGCCCTCTGTAAAATACGGTCAACTTGCATGCGGTTTCACCGCAAACAATACAGCACTATACAGTGTTACAAAAAAAACATTTCTAGGGTTGGAAATAACTTTTAAAGTTTTCAAGGGAGGCCGATAATTTTATATCTAAATTAAAGCTTAGGTTCTCCCTTTTCAGAAAAACACCATACTTTTGAATTTGGATAATTATTTCGTACCTTAAACGGCCTCCATGGACACTTAGCCCTCTGTAAAATACGGTCAACTTGCATGCGGTTTCACCGCAAACAATACAGCACTATACAGTGTTACAAAAAACATTTCTAGGGTTGGGAATAACTTTTAAAGTTTTCAAGGGAGGCCGATAATTTTATATCTAAATTAAAGCTTAGGTTCTCCCCTTTCAGAAAAACACCATACTTTTGAATTTGGATAATTATTTCGTACCTTAAACGGCCTCCATGGACACTTAGCCCTCTGTAAAATACGGTCAACTTGCATGCGGTTTCACCGCAAACAATACAGCACTATACAGTGTTACAAAAAAAAACATTTCTAGGGTTGGAAATAACTTTTAAAGTTTTCAAGGGAGGCCGATAATTTTATATCTAAATTAAAGCTTAGGTTCTCCCCTTTCAGAAAAACGTCATACTTTTGAATTTGGATAATTATTTCGTACCTTAAACGGCCTCCATGGACACTTAGCCCTCTGTAAAATACGGTCAACTTGCATGCGGTTTCACCGCAAACAATACAGCACTATACAGTGTTACAAAAAAAACATTTCTAGGGTTGGGAATAACTTTTAAAGTTTTCAAGGGAGGCCGATAATTTTATATCTAAATTAAAGCTTAGGTTCTCCCCTTTCAGAAAAACGTCATACTTTTGAATTTGGATAATTATTTCGTACCTTAAACGGCCTCCATGGACACTTAGCCCTCTGTAAAATACGGTCAACTTGCATGCGGTTTCACCGCAAACAATACAGCACTATACAGTGTTACAAAAACACATTTCTAGGGTTGGGAATAACTTTTAAAGTTTTCAAGAGGCCGATAATTTTATATCTAAATTAAAGCTTAGGTTCTCCCCTTTCAGAAAAACACCATACTTTTGAATTTGGATAATTATTTCGTACCTTAAACGGCCTCCATGGACACTTAGCCCTCTGTAAAATACGGTCAACTTGCATGCGGTTTCACCGCAAACAATACAGCACTATACAGTGTTACAAAAAAACATTTCTAGGGTTGGAAATAACTTTTAAAGTTTTCAAGGGAGGCCGATAATTTTATATCTAAATTAAAGCTTAGGTTCTCCCCTTTCAGAAAAACACCATACTTTTGAATTTGGATAATTATTTCGTACCTTAAACGGCCTCCATGGACACTTAGCCCTCTGTAAAATACGGTCAACTTGCATGCGGTTTCACCGCAAACAATACAGCACTATACAGTGTTACAAAAAAAAAACATTTCTAGGGTTGGGAATAACTTTTAAAGTTTTCAAGGGAGGCCGATAATTTTATATCTAAATTAAAGCTTAGGTTCTCCACTTTCAGAAAAACACCATACTTTTGAATTTGGATAATTATTTCGTACCTTAAACGGCCTCCATGGACACTTAGCCCTCTGTAAAATACGGTCAACTTGCATCCGGTTTCACGCAACCAATACAGCACTATACAGTGTTAAATAAAAACATTTCTAGGGTTGGGAATAACTTTTAAAGTTTTCAAGGAGGCCGATAATTTTATATCTAAATTAAAGCTTAGGTTCTCCCTTTCAGAAAAACACCATACTTTTGAATTTGGATAATTATTTCGTACCTTAAACGGCCTCCATGGACATAGCCCTCTGTAAAATACGGTCAACTTGCATGCGGTTTCACCGCAAACAATACAGCACTATACAGTGTTACAAAAAAACATTTCTAGGGTTGGGAATAAACTTTTAAAGTTTTCAAGGGAGGCCGATAATTTTATATCTAAATTAAAGCTTAGGTTCTCCCCTTTCAGAAAAACACCATACTTTTGAATTTGGATAATTATTTCGTACCTTAAACGGCCTCCATGGACACTTAGCCCTCTGTAAAATACGGTCAACTTGCATGCGGTTTCACCGCAAACAATACAGCACTATACAGTGTTACAAAAAAACATTTCTAGGGTTGGAAATAACTTTTAAAGTTTTCAAGGGAGGCCGATAATTTTATATCTAAATTAAAGCTTAGGTTCTCCCCTTTCAGAAAAACACCATACTTTTGAATTTGGATAATTATTTCGTACCTTAAACGGCCTCCATGGACACTTAGCCCTCTGTAAAATACGGTCAACTTGCATGCGGTTTCACCGCAAACAATACAGCACTATACAGTGTTACAAAAAAAAACATTTCTAGGGTTGGGAATAACTTTTAAAGTTTTCAAGGGAGGCCGATAATTTTATATCTAAATTAAAGCTTAGGTTCTCCCCTTTCAGAAAAACGTCATACTTTTGAATTTGGATAATTATTTCGTACCTTAAACGGCCTCCATGGACACTTAGCCCTCTGTAAAATACGGTCAACTTGCATCCGGTTTCACGCAAACAATACAGCACTATACAGTGTTACAAAACACATTTCTAGGGTTGGAAATAACTTTTAAAGTTTTCAAGGGAGGCCGATAATTTTATATCTAAATTAAAGCTTAGGTTCTCCCCTTTCAGAAAAACACCATACTTTTGAATTTGGATAATTATTTCGTACCTTAAACGGCCTCCATGGACACTTAGCCCTCTGTAAAATACGGTCAACTTGCATGCGGTTTCACCGCAAACAATACAGCACTATACAGTGTTACAAAAAAAAACATTTCTAGGGTTGGGAATAACTTTTAAAGTATTCAAGGGAGGCCGATAATTTTATATCTAAATTAAAGCTTAGGTTCTCCCCTTTCAGAAAAACACCATACTTTTGAATTTGGATAATTATTTCGTACTTTAAACGGCCTCCATGGACACTTAGCCCTCTGTAAAATACGGTCAACTTGCATGCGGTTTCACCGCAAACAATACAGCACTATACAGTGTTACAAAAAACATTTCTAGGGTTGGGAATAACTTTTAAAGTTTTCAAGGGAGGCCGATAATTTTATATCTAAATTAAAGCTTAGGTTCTCCCCTTTCAGAAAAACACCATACTTTTGAATTTGGATAATTATTTCGTACCTTAAACGGCCTCCATGGACACTTAGCCCTCTGTAAAATACGGTCAACTTGCATGCGGTTTCACCGCAAACAATACAGCACTATACAGTGTTACAAAAAAAACATTTCTAGGGTTGGGAATAACTTTTAAAGTTTTCAAGTGAGGCCGATAATTTTATATCTAAATTAAAGCTTAGGTTCTCCCCTTTCAGAAAAACACCATACTTTTGAATTTGGATAATTATTTCGTACATTAAACGGCCTCCATGGACACTTAGCCCTCTGTAAAATACGGTCAACTTGCACGCGGTTTCACCGCAAACAATACACACTATACAGTGTTACAAAAATAACATTTCTATGGTAGGGAATAACTTTTAAAGTTTTCAAGGGAGGCCGATAATTTTATATCTAAATTAAAGCTTAGGTTCTCCCCTTTCAGAAAACACCATACTTTTGAATTTGGATAATTATTTCGTACCTTAAACGGCCTCCATGGACACTTAGCCCTCTGTAAAATACCGTCAACTTGCATGCGGTTTCACCGCAAACAATAAAGCACTATACAGTGTTACAAAAAAAAACATTTCTAGGGTTGGGAATAACTTTTAAAGTTTTCAAGGGAGGCCGATAATTTTATATCTAAATTAAAGCTTAGGTTCTCCCCTTTCAGAAAAACACCATACTTTTGAATTTGGATAATTATTTCGTACCTTAAACGGCCTCCATGGACACTTAGCCCTCTGTAAAATACGGTCAACTTGCATGCGGTTTCACCGCAAACAATACAGCACTATACAGTGTTACAAACAAACATTTCTAGGGTTCGCAATAACTTTTAAAGTTTTCAAAGGGAGGCCGATAATTTTATATCTAAATTAAAGCTTAGGTTCTCCCCTTTCAGAAAAACACCATACTTTTGAATTTGGATAATTATTTCGTACCTTAAACGGCCTCCATGGACACTTAGCCCTCTGTAAAATACGGTCAACTTGCATGCGGTTTCACCGCAAACAATACAGCACTATACAGTGTTACAAAAAAACATTTCTAGGGTTGGGAATAACTTTTAAAGTTTTTAAGAGAGCCCGATAATTTTATATCTAAATTAAAGTTTAGGTTCTCCTTTCAGAAAAACACCATACTTTTGAATTTGGATAATTATTTCGTACCTTAAACGGCCTCCATGGACACTTAGCCCTCTGTAAAATACGGTCAACTTGCATGCGGTTTCACCGCAAACAATACATCACTATACAGTGTTACAAAAAAAACATTTCTATGGTTGGAAATAACTTTTAAAGTTTTCAAGGGAGGCCGATAATTTTATATCTAAATTAAAGCTTAGGTTCTCTCCTTTCAGAAAAACACCATACTTTTGAATTTGGATAATTATTTCGTACCTTAAACGGCCTCCATGGACACTTAGCCCTCTGTAAAATACGGTCAACTTGCATGCGGTTTCACCGCAAACAATACAGCACTATACAGTGTTACAAAAAAAACATTTCTAGGGTTGGGAATAACTTTTAAAGTTTTCAAGGGAGGCCGATAATTTTATATCTAAATTAAAGCTTAGGTTCTCCCTTTCAGAAAAACACCATACTTTTGAATTTGGATAATTATTTCGTACCTTAAACGGCCTCCATGGACACTTAGCCCTCTGTAAAATACGGTCAACTTGCATGCGGTTTCACCGCAAACAATACAGCACTATACAGTGTTACAAAAAAAACATTTCTAGGGTTGGGAATAACTTTTAAAGTTTTCAAAGGAGGCCGATAATTTTATATCTAAATTAAAGCTTAGGTTCTCCCCTTTCAGAAAAACGTCATACTTTTGAATTTGGATAATTATTTCGTACCTTAAACGGCCTCCATGGACACTTAGCCCTCTGTAAAATACGGTCAACTTGCATGCGGTTTCACCGCAAACAATACAGCACTATACAGTGTTACAAAAAAAAACATTTCTAGGGTTGGGAATAACTTTTAAAGTTTTCAAGGGAGGCCGATAATTTTATATCTAAATTAAAGCTTAGGTTCTCCCCTTTCAGAAAAACACCATACTTTTGAATTTGGATAATTATTTCGTACCTTAAACGGCCTCCATGGACACTTAGCCCTCTGTAAAATACGGTCAACTTGCATGCGGTTTCACCGCAAACAATACAGCACTATACAGTGTTACAAAAAACATTTCTAGGGTTGGTAATAACTTTTAAAGTTTTCAAGGGGGCCGATAATTTTATATCTAAATTAAAGCTTAGGTTCTCCCCTTTCAGAAAAACACCATACTTTTGAATTTGGATAATTATTTCGTACCTTAAACGGCCTCCATGGACACTTAGCCCTCTGTAAAATACGGTCAACTTGCATGCGGTTTCACCGCAAACAATAAAGCACTATACAGTGTTACAAAAAAAACATTTCTAGGGTTGGGAATAACTTTTAAAGTTTTCAAGGGAGGCCGATAATTTTATATCTAAATTAAAGCTTAGGTTCTCCCCTTTCAGAAAAACACCATACTTTTGAATTTGGATAATTATTTCGTACCTTAAACGGCCTCCATGGACACTTAGCCCTCTGTAAAATACGGTCAACTTGCATGCGGTTTCACCGCAAACAATACAGCACTATACAGTGTTACAAAAAAACATTTCTAGGGTTGGAAATAACTTTTAAAGTTTTCAAGGGAGGCCGATAATTTTATATCTAAATTAAAGCTTAGGTTCTCCCCTTTCAGAAAAACGTCATACTTTTGAATTTGGATAATTATTTCGTACCTTAAACGGCCTCCATGGACACTTAGCCCTCTGTAAAATACGGTCAACTTGCATGCGGTTTCACCGCAAACAATACAGCACTATACAGTGTTACAAAAAAAAACATTTCTAGGGTTGGGAATAACTTTTAAAGTTTTCAAGGGAGGCCGATAATTTTATATCTAAATTAAAGCTTAGGTTCTCCCCTTTCAGAAAAACACCATACTTTTGAATTTGGATAATTATTTCGTACCTTAAACGGCCTCCATGGACACTTAGCCCTCTGTAAAATACGGTCAACTTGCATGCGGTTTCACCGCAAACAATACAACACTATACAGTGTTACAAAAACAAAACATTTCTAGGGTTGTGAATAACTTTTAAAGTTTTTTCAAGGCCGATAATTTTATATCTAAATTAAAGCTTAGGTTCTCCCCTTTCAGAAAAACACCATACTTTTGAATTTGGATAATTATTTCGTACCTTAAACGGCCTCCATGGACACTTAGCCCTCTGTAAAATACGGTCAACTTGCATGCGGTTTCACCGCAAACAATACAGCACTATACAGTGTTACAAAAAAACATTTCTAGGGTTGGGAATAACTTTTAAAGTTTTCAAGGGAGGCCGATAATTTTATATCTAAATTAAAGCTTAGGTTCTCCCTTTCAGAAAAACACCATACTTTTGAATTTGGATAATTATTTCGTACCTTAAACGGCCTCCATGGACACTTAGCCCTCTGTAAAATACGGTCAACTTGCATGCGGTTTCACCGCAAACAATACAGCACTATACAGTGTTACAAAAAACATTTCTAGGGTTGGAAATAACTTTTAAAGTTTTCAAGGGAGGCCGATAATTTTATATCTAAATTAAAGCTTAGGTTCTCCCCTTTCAGAAAAACGTCATACTTTTGAATTTGGATAATTATTTCGTACCTTAAACGGCCTCCATGGACACTTAGCCCTCTGTAAAATACGGTCAACTTGCATGCGGTTTCACCGCAAACAATACAGCACTATACAGTGTTACAAAAAAAAAACATTTCTAGGGTTGGGAATAACTTTTAAAGTTTTCAAGGGAGGCCGATAATTTTATATCTAAATTAAAGCTTAGGTTCTCCCCTTTCAGAAAACACCATACTTTTGAATTTGGATAATTATTTCGTACCTTAAACGGCCTCCATGGACACTTAGCCCTCTGTAAAATACGGTCAACTTGCATGCGGTTTCACCGCAAACAATACAGCACTATACAGTGTTACAAAAAAAACATTTCTAGGGTTGGAATAACTTTTAAAGTTTTCAAGGGAGGCCGATAATTTTATATCTAAATTAAAGCTTAGGTTCTCCCCTTTCAGAAAAACACCATACTTTTGAATTTGGATAATTATTTCGTACCTTAAACGGCCTCCATGGACACTTAGCCCTCTGTAAAATACGGTCAACTTGCATGCGGTTTCACCGCAAACAATACAACACTATACAGTGTTACAAAAAAACATTTCTAGGGTTGGGAATAACTTTTAAAGTTTTCAAGCGAGGCCGATAATTTTATATCTAAATTAAAGCTTAGGTTCTCCCCTTTCAGAAAAACGTCATACTTTTGAATTTGGATAATTATTTCGTACCTTAAACGGCCTCCATGGACACTTAGCCATCTGTAAAATACGGTCAACTTGCATGCGGTTTCACCGCAAACAATACAGCACTATACAGTGTTACAAAAAACATTTCTAGGGTTGGGAATAACTTTTAAAGTTTTCAAGGGAGGCCGATAATTTTATATCTAAATTAAAGCTTAGGTTCTCCCCTTTCAGAAAAACACCATACTTTTGAATTTGGATAATTATTTCGTACCTTAAACGGCCTCCATGGACACTTAGCCCTCTGTAAAATACGGTCAACTTGCATGCGGTTTCACCGCAAACAATACAGCACTATACAGTGTTACAAAAAAACATTTCTAGGGTTGGGAATAACTTTTAAAGTTTTCAAGGGAGGCCGATAATTTTATATCTAAATTAAAGCTTAGGTTCTCCCCTTTCAGAAAAACACCATACTTTTGAATTTGGATAATTATTTCGTACCTTAAACGGCCTCCATGGACACTTAGCCCTCTGTAAAATACGGTCAACTTGCATGCGGTTTCACCGCAAACAATACAGCACTATACAGTGTTACAAAAAAAACATTTCTAGGGTTGGAAATAACTTTTACAATTTTCAAGGGAGGCCGATAATTTTATATCTAAATTAAAGCTTAGGTTCTCCCCTTTCAGAAAAACACCATACTTTTGAATTTGGATAATTATTTCGTACCTTAAACGGCCTCCATGGACACTTAGCCCTCTGTAAAATACGGTCAACTTGCATGCGGTTTCACCGCAAACAATACAGCACTATACAGTGTTACAAAAAAACATTTCTAGGGTTGGGAATAACTTTTAAAGTTTTCAAGGGAGGCCGATAATTTTATATCTAAATTAAAGCTTAGGTTCTCCCTTTCAGAAAACACCATACTTTTGAATTTGGATAATTATTTCGTACCTTAAACGGCCTCCATGGACACTTAGCCCTCTGTAAAATACGGTCAACTTGCATGCGGTTTCACCGCAAACAATACAGCACTATACAGTGTTACAAAAAAAACATTTCTAGGGTTGGGAATAACTTTTAAAGTTTTCAAGGGAGGCCGATAATTTTATATCTAAATTAAAGCTTAGGTTCTCCCTTTCAGAAAAACACCATACTTTTGAATTTGGATAATTATTTCGTACCTTAAACGGCCTCCATGGACACTTAGCCCTCTGTAAAATACGGTCAACTTGCATGCGGTTTCACCGCAAACAATACATCACTATACAGTGTTACAAAAAAAAACATTTCTAGGGTTGGGAATAACTTTTAAAGTTTTCAAGGGAGGCCGATAATTTTATATCTAAATTAAAGCTTAGGTTCTCCCCTTTCAGAAAAACACCATACTTTTGAATTTGGATAATTATTTCGTACCTTAAACGGCCTCCATGGACACTTAGCCCTCTGTAAAATACGGTCAACTTGCATGCGGTTTCACCGCAAACAATACAGCACTATACAGTGTTACAAAAAAAAACATTTCTAGGGTTGGAAATAACTTTTAAAGTTTTCAAGGGAGGCCGATAATTTTATATCTAAATTAAAGCTTAGGTTCTCCCCTTTCAGAAAAACACCATACTTTTGAATTTGGATAATTATTTCGTACCTTAAACGGCCTCCATGGACACTTAGCCCTCTGTAAAATACGGTCAACTTGCATGCGGTTTCACCGCAAACAATACAGCACTATACAGTGTTACAAAAAAACATTTCTAGGGTTGGGAATAACTTTTAAAGTTTTCAAGGGAGGCCGATAATTTTATATCTAAATTAAAGCTTAGGTTCTCCCTTTCAGAAAAACACCATACTTTTGAATTTGGATAATTATTTCGTACCTTAAACGGCCTCCATGGACACTTAGCCCTCTGTAAAATACGGTCAACTTGCATGCGGTTTCACCGCAAACAATACAGCACTATACAGTGTTACAAAAAACATTTCTAGGGTTGGGAATAACTTTTAAAGTTTTCAAGGGAGGCCGATAATTTTATATCTAAATTAAAGCTTAGGTTCTCCCCTTTCAGAAAAACACCATACTTTTGAATTTGGATAATTATTTCGTACCTTAAACGGCCTCCATGGACACTTAGCCCTCTGTAAAATACGGTCAACTTGCATGCGGTTTCACCGCAAACAATACAGCACTATACAGTGTTACAAAAAAACATTTCTAGGGTTGGGAATAACTTTTAAAGTTTTCAAGAGAGGCCGATAATTTTATATCTAAATTAAAGCTTAGGTTCTCCCTTTCAGAAAAACACCATACTTTTGAATTTGGATAATTATTTCGTACCTTAAACGGCCTCCATGGACACTTAGCCCTCTGTAAAATACGGTCAACTTGCATGCGGTTTCACCGCAAACAATACAGCACTATACAGTGTTACAAAAAAAAACATTTCTAGGGTTGGGAATAACTTTTAAAGTTTTCAAGGGAGGCCGATAATTTTATATCTAAATTAAAGCTTAGGTTCTCCCCTTTCAGAAAAACACCATACTTTTGAATTTGGATAATTATTTCGTACCTTAAACGGCCTCCATGGACACTTAGCCCTCTGTAAAATACGGTCAACTTGCATGCGGTTTCACCGCAAACAATACAGCACTATACAGTGTTACAAAAAAAACATTTCTAGGGTTGGAAATAACTTTTAAAGTTTTCAAGGGAGGCCGATAATTTTATATCTAAATTAAAGCTTAGGTTCTCCTCTTTCAGAAAAACACCATACTTTTGAATTTGGATAATTATTTCGTACCTTAAACGGCCTCCATGGACACTTAGCCCTCTGTAAAATACGGTCAACTTGCATGCGGTTTCACCGCAAACAATACAGCACTATACAGTGTTACAAAAAAAACATTTCTAGGGTTGGGAATAACTTTTAAAAGTTTTCAAGGAGGCCGATAATTTTATATCTAAATTAAAGCTTAGGTTCTCCCTTTCAGAAAAACACCATACTTTTGAATTTGGATAATTATTTCGTACCTTAAACGGCCTCCATGGACACTTAGCCCTCTGTAAAATACGGTCAACTTGCATGCGGTTTCACCGCAAACAATACATCACTATACAGTGTTACAAAAAAAACATTTCTATGGTTGGAATAACTTTTAAAGTTTTCAAGGGAGGCCGATAATTTTATATCTAAATTAAAGCTTAGGTTCTCCCCTTTCAGAAAAACACCATACTTTTGAATTTGGATAATTATTTCGTACCTTAAACGGCCTCCATGGACACTTAGCCCTCTGTAAAATACGGTCAACTTGCATGCGGTTTCACCGCAAACAATACAGCACTATACAGTGTTACAAAAAAAAATTCTAGGGTTGGGAATAACTTTTAAAGTTTTCAAGGGAGGCCGATAATTTTATATCTAAATTAAAGCTTAGGTTCTCCTTTCAGAAAACACCATACTTTTGAATTTGGATAATTATTTCGTACCTTAAACGGCCTCCATGGACACTTAGCCCTCTGTAAAATACGGTCAACTTGCATGCGGTTTCACCGCAAACAATACAGCACTATACAGTGTTACAAAAAAAACATTTCTAGGGTTGGAAATAACTTTTAAAGTTTTCAAGGGAGGCCGATAATTTTATATCTAAATTAAAGCTTAGGTTCTCCCCTTTCAGAAAAAACCAAATACTTTTGAATTTGGATAATTATTTCGTACCTTAAACGGCCTCCATGTAGACATAGCCCTCTGTAAAATACGGTCAACTTGCATGCGGTTTCACCGCAAACAATACAGCACTATACAGTGTTACAAAAAAACATTTCTAGGGTTGGGAATAACTTTTAAAGTTTTCAAGGGAGGCCGATAATTTTATATCTAAATTAAAGCTTAGGTTCTCCCTTTCAGAAAAACACCATACTTTTGAATTTGGATAATTATTTCGTACCTTAAACGGCCTCCATGGACACTTAGCCCTCTGTAAAATACGGTCAACTTGCATGCGGTTTCACCGCAAACAATACAGCACTATACAGTGTTACAAAAAAACATTTCTAGGGTTGGGAATAACTTTTAAAGTTTTCAAGGGAGGCCGATAATTTTATATCTAAATTAAAGCTTAGGTTCTCCCTTTCAGAAAAACACCATACTTTTGAATTTGGATAATTATTTCGTACCTTAAACGGCCTCCATGGACACTTAGCCCTCTGTAAAATACGGTCAACTTGCATGCGGTTTCACCGCAAACAATACAACACTATACAGTGTTACAAAAAACATTTCTAGGGTTGGGAATAACTTTTAAAGTTTTCAAGGGGCCGATATTTTTATATCTAAATTAAAGCTTAGGTTCATCCCTTTCAGAAAAACACCATACTTTTGAATTTGGATAATTATTTCGTACCTTAAACGGCCTCCATGGACACTTAGCCCTCTGTAAAATACGGTCAACTTGCATGCGGTTTCACCGCAAACAATACAAGCACTATACAGTGTTACAAAAAAACATTTCTAGGGTTGGGAATAACTTTTAAAGTTTTCAAGGGAGGCCGATAATTTTATATCTAAATTAAAGCTTAGGTTCTCCCCTTTCAGAAAAACACCATACTTTTGAATTTGGATAATTATTTCGTACCTTAAACGGCCTCCATGGACACTTAGCCCTCTGTAAAATACGGTCAACTTGCATGCGGTTTCACCGCAAACAATACAGCACTATACAGTGTTACAAAAAAACATTTCTAGGGTTGGAAATAACTTTTAAAGTTTTCAAGGAGGCCGATAATTTTATATCTAAATTAAAGCTTAGGTTCTCCCTTTCAGAAAAACACCATACTTTTGAATTTGGATAATTATTTCGTACCTTAAACGGCCTCCATGGACACTTAGCCCTCTGTAAAATACGGTCAACTTGCATGCGGTTTCACCGCAAACAATACAGCACTATACAGTGTTACAAAAAAAAACATTTCTAGGGTTGGAAATAACTTTTAAAGTTTTCAAGGAAGGCCGATAATTTTATATCTAAATTAAAGCTTACGTTCTCCCCTTTCAGAAAAACACCATACTTTTGAATTTGGATAATTATTTCGTACCTTAAACGGCCTCCATGGACATAGCCCTCTGTAAAATACGGTCAACTTGCATGCGGTTTCACCGCAAACAATACAACACTATAGTGTCTTACGAAAAAAAACATTTCTAGGGTTGGGAATAACTTTTTAAAGTTTTCAAGGAGGCCGATAATTTTATATCTAAATTAAAAGCTTGGTTTCCCTCC